>PVKN010012272.1:0-20906 GCA_004027915.1 Capromys pilorides
CTTGAAACCTGCATTATGTGGCTTTTCGAAAATGTGGTTTTCATTGAGATATAGCTCACATCCCATAAAATTCACCATTTTAGCTACTCATAAGGTTCAGACAGAAGGATGAGATAGTGGAGGCCAATGTGGGAAAGTTAGCAAGAACTTGTCTCAAAAAATAAATTATTTTTAAAACTGTGCTTTAGTATATTCACAAATTTGTCAAACCAATACCACTATCTAGCTACAAAACATTTTCATCATCCCTTGAAAGAAACCCCTTGTCCACTGGCAGCCATTCTCTATTTCTTCTTTTCTTACTTCTTAGAAACCACTACAATGTATCTGTTTCTACAGATTAGTCTGTGCTGAATGATTCTTATACATGGAATAATGTGATATATGATCATTTTATATGTCTTTCATTTATCATAATGTTTTCAAGGTTTGTAAATACTGTAGCATGTATTGATGTCTCATTTCTTTTCTGGCCAAGTAATATTCCACTGTGTTTATCTGTCACATTATGTGCCTTCATTCGTCTATTGATAGACACATTTGCAAACACTCCTGTATGAGTTTCTGTTTAAACACCTATTTTCCATTCTTTGAGAAGTACAAAGGAATGGAGTTGCTGGCTTGAATGGTTATTCTATATTTAACTTTTTGAGGGGCTGCTAAATCATTTTCCACAACAACCTTACCATTTTACATCCACACCAGTGATGTACTAGAGCTCCGGTTTCCCCAATATGCTTGTTATCATCATCTTCTTAAAGCGAACTATTGTGTGTGACACTGTATCTCATTGTAGAAAATCTTATCAAATAAATTTTTAACCTGCCACACCTCCATTTGTTTTCCTTGGCAGTGCTGGCAGTGTAACCCAGTGCCTTGTGCATGCTGGACAAGTTCTGTACTGCTGAGCTACATCCACGGCCCTCAAATCCTTTTAAAACTAGTCTTCCTCCATGTGGAACACTCCAAAGAGGAACCCCTGAGGCTTCTCATGTCAGCAGTCCAGAGCTAAGACCTGTCAGGGGCTTGGAAAACCCAAGCCGAGTGCCTACGATGGTACTTTCTCCTGCAGAGATGTCCTGTGTAATGGCTGCCTCAGTCCTCAGACTCATGCTGATCACTCAGGAAGCCTTTGCCGCACTGGCTGAGTTGTGAGACTGTGCTGCTACTGTGAAAAGAAGGGCTCCAGTGGGGATGGCGCCAATCCTGATGGTGGCTGTGTGGGAGAGCTAGGAACTGCCCCTATTGTCTTGCTTTCCAAGTCCAGGAAGGACGTCTTTGGGCTCTGCAGAAAGCGTAGAGCAGAGGGTGCAGATTCTGATGAGGTTATGGAGGTTCTGCTGAGCTCAGCTGGGAGCTGTCCTGGTGTTGCAAAACTCTGAGGTTTGGAGTCTGGCAGTTGGAGCAGAGCCTGACAGGCATCTTCCATGCCAACTTCTCTTTGGGTTATCATTCTGGGAGCACCAGGCACTCTGCTGGGGAAGGTTCCATTTTCTGGTGTCTCCTTAGCAGAGAGAGGATCCTTCCCAGTGTCTTCTGCTCTCTCTGTAATGAGATGCTTTCCACAGCTTGAAATCATCAGACACGGCCCATCTTATTCTCTGGAGTTTTAGGGTTGCTTTCTTCTTTTATTGATAGTTAATGCTTTGCAGAAAGATAATTGATAGTGCATGTGGGACCTCTTCTCAGCTAGAAGGTCAGGCCAGCCAGGGCCTCTGGTTTTTCCTCCATGCCTTGCTGATGCAGAGCTGATGCTCTGAGATATCTAATTTTACAGATGTGAAAACTGAGTCCTTGTAACAGAAGGGGTAGAAAGGATCAGCTGGAAGACCACTATTTGGAGAGTAGCCCCAAAGTTGGAGACCATTAGATCCAGAAGCACCACAGAGACCAACTAGTCTAACTGCTGGATCTTGCTTCTGTGTTTCAACCTCTGTGTGGCTGACCAATGCGTGTTCATCGTGTGTGTTCCTATGAACGTCCCCAGGGGAGTCTCCTGAGTTTCAGCCCAGGCACGGTTTGTTCAGTGGTCAGGATGAGAGACTTTGGTGGAGAAGTCACATGGCAGAGTCAGCTGGACATACAGGCTGAGCAGGACTCTCCCAGACATCCCAGAGAGTCTGAGAGGGTGAGATGCATGAGACTTTAGAACCAGCCTCAAGGATTTTGCCCTAATTTTTCCTTGATTGTCAGCCTTTGATGAATTTCAAGCAGGATCTATGCCTTCTCCTTAGTCACTACTGCCCCTGCCCTGTCCTAGCCAGTTCTCCTCCCCTGGAAGATTTTACTCTTTTTTTTTTTTTTTTAATGCATTTAGGACAGGGTCTACAGGGTCTCATTATGTAGATTGGACTCATGGTGATTCTCCTGTTTTCAACCTCCCGAAATGCTGAGATTACAGGCACATGCCACCACACCCAGTCTCTCCCCTGGAAGATTTTAGTAACTCCCTAACTGCCTTCCCTCTAGTCTCATCCATTCCCAGAATATTCTGCTACCCACCCAGAGACTTCCTCAAATACAAATCCACTTGTGCCTCTCTCCTTTTAAAAACATGCCCATCAGCATGGTGGCTCGCATCTGTAATCCTAGCACTCTGAAACTGCAAGGGTCACAAGTTGACACTCGCCTCAGGAATTTAATGACTTAGTGAGACACTGTTTCTAAATTAAAACACTTTTAAAGGGCTTGAACTATAACTCAGGGTCAAGGCCCTGGGTCAAATGCCCAGTATTACAAAACAAAATAAAACGTAAACACTTCCGTGGTTCTCTGCTGCCCATAGAAGACCTTGCCTTACAAGGTGCCCGGTGGCCTGGCTCTGCTTCCTCCTGCATACTCAGTGCCTGCCACTGTGCCCTGCTTCCCTGGCACTTTGGTCTCTTAGTAACTATGCTGTTGAATCACTCATTGTCTTTGGCCAGGTGCCCCTCTCCTCCTACCTTTGAACTCCTGTTTATCCTTTTAGCTCTTGCACAAATTTCCAGCTAGGAGGAGCTTTTCCTCAGCATTTTGAGGCTACCAATGTGCTTCGATGCTGTTTCTGTTTTGAAACTCATATCACATGACAATTATCTTCTTCCAGGATCCTGCTGCTTCCATCCTGAATGTTTCATGGGTGCAGGCCCTGAGCCAAGACCTGTGAGGTGTTATTTCGTGTTATTCTCACAGCAGCCACAGCAGGGGCACTTTATTCTAGCCCCATCTAAAGATGAGGATGCTAAAACTCAGGGAGCTGGCATGACTTGCCCCAAGGCATGTGGCCGTGGAGCGTCAGAGCTGAGAGGTGCGCAGACTATCTGTTTGATCCTATTTCTTCTTATTCTCGGGATCTCCATTAGAAGGCCCTCAGGAAACACTGCCCATGTGAGGGACTGGTCAAAGGGGTGGATATAGTGGGATTTCGGGGGATAGGTAAGATGAGGACATGGAGAGTAAGGGGATCAGGATTTCTCAGAGTGAAAGAACTGAGAGACTATTGGCCCCACTCCCCCTGACTTGGGGCTTCTTTTCACCTTCCATGTCAAGTGGCAGCTCTGGCCACCTGGGGAAAGGCTTGCAGGACTCCAGGTTAAGCAGGTGGCATGGTAACAAATGCCATGGCAACTTGCCTCCTCTCTTGGGCCTCGAGGAGGGAGAACCTGAGAAGGCATAGGATGGATGCACACTGAAGCTTCTGAGTAGTATCCTGGCCTGGCGGTTTCCTTTGGACCTGGGTGGCTTCTTCTCTCCCACAAGGGACCTATCTGTGAGGTGCTATCCCAACTGGGGAAATGCTACTTCCACCTCTGTCCCAAAAGAATGGCTGGTTCTGGCTGATCCCAGGAGGCTGTCAACTGTGTCCAGGTACAGTACTGCCTTCTGCCCAGCCCAGCCAGGGAGAAAGGAAAAGAGAACTCAAGAGGAGGATACATGGGGTTGCCAAGCAAGGTAGTAGCAAAGCCAGAAGGAACAAAAGCCTTCATTGTCCAAGGCCACACACAGCTCTAAGTAAGCCTGGCATCTTGCCTGCCTCCCAGGACCTAGCCCCAATCCTGCACTTTCCTGGCTTTCAGCAACACTCTCCAAACTGGCGCTACAGAAAGAGACCTGTCCTGGGGTGTGAGTCCTGCTTTAGCCAGAAAATCATCCTAGAGGCCTGGCCTCCTCCATGCAGTCTTCCCAAAGCCAGGAGGGTGGGCAGAGCTGATAAAATGGCCAATTGGGCAGGCAGTGTGGGCTGAAAGCCAGAGCCCAACAGAATTGCAGCTGTGTGACCTTTGATCTCGGCCTCAATGAGATCCAAAAGCTGTTGAAAGTAATGGGCGTAGGCACATAAAAGCACTCATCAGGGTTGTTACCTGACCACAGGGGAGTCAATCAGTGACACATAATCCTGGAAGCTCTGGCCCCCATAAGAAATGATCATCATGCCTGCCCACCCACCCCGGCTACGCCTATTCCAAGTTCTTCTGTGTCCAGGAGGATTCAGCGACTTGTGGCCATAGGCAAATGTGGAAGGGCACTGATGGCTCCCACCGCAACCCACCTGGTGGTTCCTGTTGTGGGGACCAGCTCTGTGTCCACTGGACCTGCAGGGAACCTGGGGCATGGTGGTTGAAAAGTAATGTCAGCCTGGGTGAGAGCTCAGGTGACAGGCATGGTGCTGTCAAATCCTGCAGCCCAGCACCCAACACCTCTAGGCAGACAATGCTGGCAGTGTCCAGCCCTCCGGGGAACAGGCCGTGTTCTTTGTCACAGCCAGGAAACAGGCCATTTGAGCAGTGCTTTTGTCTGCTCAGGAGACAGCCCTGCCACCAGCCAGAAAGACCAGGCTCCTGGGAGGTGCTGGTGTGGGAAGGGGATGGTCCTGGGCCAGAAATTCCAGAGTTTGGGCTCCAACCGCTTAGCACCTGATGCTGGTCAGACAAGCACAGGTTGGGAGGGACCTGGGCAAGTCCCTTCTCTCTCAGTAGCTCTGACTCCTCACCTACAGAGGGACTAATTACAATACTTCCTTATAGGGCTGTTGGGAGGAGTCAGTAACAGAATGTACGTAATGTGTGTAGCATGAGCCCAAATCTGGTGTGTGGCTGGGTGAATGCTTCTCTCTTAGCATGGGCATGGGGGAGGGGGTTGTCCAGTGGACAACGTCTTCAGCCAGGTCTCCTACAACCCAGCATACTGTCCTCAGCCCCTGCTCTGAATGTGGAAGGAGGGGGTGTGGGTCTCCGTAACTGCCCCATGACCAACCCTCAAGCTGCAGAGAGCTCAAGCCTGTGCATCGGACTTTAGGAGCTTTGTGCTGATGCCCTCCCGGCATGCCCTCTTCCCCACAAAGCCTCAGTTCTGTCCGGCATGGGGCTTCTTCCCTGAAAAACCTCACCTGCAGTCCAGCCTCCAACCCAGGAGAGCCAAGGAGCCTGGGTCCACCTACCCACTTACCAAGAGTCTCTCCTGGCATGGACTCTTGCTGCTGGGCCACCCAATGGGATCCCCAGTAGCAGGTAGGCAGGACTTCTGCTCCTGTCAACTGCAGGCTTCTAGTGCATTTGGCCTCATCTGTGTGTTTCCGGAACATGAGGAAGTCAGCATGCACATTTGCACAGATGGGTACAGGAGGCGTGGGGCGATCAGGCGAGCATGGATGGGTGGCTGCATGGCCTGCGCTGTGGGCAGGTGCTGGGCATGCTCACAGGGATGGGTGCTACATATTTTGGAATGTTAGGACATGGTACTGTTTTGTGGTCATATGTATCCATATGTCTTTCTACACGTGTGCTGGTATGTTGGTCTGTCTTGTCTCCCCTGTAGACGGGAAGCCCTGAACCACAAGCCAACTTGGAAGGTGATGGTTGAAAAGAACAGCCCAGCCTAATTTGGGGTTCCTGGTTCTGCCCCAGGAGGCCTCCAGCCTGCAGCCCTTGCCAAGGAGGGAGGACTGAACAGCAGGGAGGCAGGGGTCTGAGTGTCAGGGACCTGGGAGAAGTGGGTTGGCTCACAGAATAGAAGACTTGGAGCTGCACCGGGAGACAGGCTCCTGATGTCCTTGTGATCTTGTGCAAAGCCTGCACCCTCTCAGGGGCACATTCACTCATCTGGAGGACACCGGCTTGGACTGATGACTTCCCACTGCCCCTGAGGTTTTGACGATTGATCGTGATTCTAAGTCCGGTGGTGGAAGGCTGTGCCCCTTCCTGTTAAGTTCACCGGTAAAGGTGGCTGTGGCCTGAGCCTGGTACTGGGGTATTCTGTCGAAGGGTGAGAGGAGAAGCTATGCCTGGCAGTGGCCCCAGCGAGAGAATGACGTGGCCTGGCCCAGCGCTCCCTGCTGGCCACCCAACCCGCCCTCTTTCCTCAGCCCCAGGGACACCGCCCATCCCACCCCTCACTCGGACCCGCAGCCTCATGGCCATGTCCCTGCCAGGGAGCAGACGGGCCTCCGCTGGATCCCGCAGGTGAGTCTTCCTTTGCCCTAATGCTCTGCTGCAGAGGTGGGAGAAAGTGCCCTCTGTCTCCCCTGCCACTGGCTTACACTGGGACTTCCAGCAAATTGTACCCCACTTTGCCATCTTTAACATGGGCTTGAAAAGATTGGCCTCCTCCAGAGCTGCTTAAGGGCTCAAATGATGTGTGGATATGAAAGTTACCTGGAGCCTCGGATCACTGGATTCTACCAGTCCCAGCCCATGGACATCGCTGCTACCTGGAATGATATGGAATCCACTCCACTTCACTCCACCTCCCCATTTTCACCCTAGAAACCATTCTTCTGGTTCCCACTCCTATGTACACCATTCTTCTCCCCTTAGTCTGTGCCAGTCTCTCTCCTGGGTTTGACAGATTCTGAAAGCTGGACTTGAGAGGGATGTAGAGGCCCCACCCTTGTCCTGCAGCCTTGCCTAGTCCCTGCCTTTGCCCTGGGAAGCCAGGAGGACCAGTCTCTTCCTAGCTTTCCATCTTGACTTGCTCTGTCTGTTCTGTCACCCCTGTCTGTGCACCTCCTGCTCCTCCTTGCTTGTCTCCCTGCTGGTGACCCTGAAGTGGGGGCGCTTTGAGCCACAGCGGCCTGGCAGTGTTTGCTCAGTGCCCACAACTGCCCCCCAGCCAGAATGAGCACCTGCCTCTTCTCCCCGCCTCCAGGCGCACCTCTCCACCCGTGAGTGTGCGGGATGCCTATGGCACCTCTTCCCTCAGCAGCAGCAGCAACTCAGGCTCCTGCAAGGGCAGCGACAGCAGCCCCACCCCCAGGTAACTGCCCTGCTGCCAGCCTCTGAGCTGGCTGGGAATCGGGGCTCTGGGGGAAGTGGCCAGCATGCTGTTCTGATTGTCCCCAGCCCCATCCCTGACCCACTGTCTGTGTGAGCTTGAGCGTCACTTCGCCCCTCTGAGCCACAGCTCCAGTCTATAAAATGGGCATAATACTCACTACACAGACGCAAAAGCAGTGGCTTGGACAAACCAGGGTGATGCTTTCAGAGCAAAATTGAGAGAGGTAAGCTGCTCCCTGAAGCATCGCAGGGCCTGTGTCCTCCCTTCTTGTGCCACTGTCATTGGAAAACAGCTTTTACCCTCATCATTACAAAACAGCTTCTGTACTACAAGCCATTAGGCCATCCGCCCAGGAAGGAAGAAGATAGAAAAGACTAAAACTCTGCCCATATCCTGCCTGGAATTAGGTCATGTGACTGGCTAGCCGTAGCTCTCCTTAGTACATAGGATGTTAGTGCCCCCATGTGCAAAATCACGGTTCTGTTGGGAAACAACAAGATGAGAATAGCAGGCAACCCCAGAGCTTGCCAGCGTGCTCTTCTTAGGGGACACTTTGAGAGCAGCAAAGGTGACATTAGAAATAGCGTGTGCTAAGTTTGACCTCAGGTATCATGAACCAAAGCTTGAAAAGCAGAATCAAGTTGGAGAGGCAGATGAAGGGGACCTGTGGGTCATGGAAGGCTGGGAAGTAAGAGCTGGAATGGTGGCTCTGTGGTGTTAAGATATAAGTGGGCAGTAGGAAAGTGCAGGGGCAGCAGGCATAGCTTTAGAGTCAGACACTTCCTGTCTCCGAGTCTCCATTTCCTTGTCTGTAAAATGGAGCTCATAACCCCGAGGCTTCACTGAGCTGGTATCTGCAGAGCACATATCTTAGATTGCCAGCAAGTGCGGTTCTGGGGCTTTAGCCTGTGCTGTTTGGTTTTAGGGATGTGGGCAAAGAGACCAGGAAACACTTTCTGGGGAGCCTTTCCTGTTCCTTCCCTGGGGAAGATGTCAGCTGTGCACAGGGATGTGTGCCCAAGCTTTGGAAGCGACAGTTGTCAGTGTTTCTACTGATAAGTGACATGCATGATGAGTAACAGGCATGGGCAGGACCTGTACCCCAGCACCCTGGGCTTCACCTGCCTCCCCCCGCCAGTGCCCAGGGCACAGGAGTGATGTGTTAACCTATTGTAGAAAAGCGTATCACTGGCAACTTCAGTGGTTTTTCATTAGCAACAGATTTTTGTGGGGTGCCTTATAACTGCAACCCCTGGAGCAATCCCACTCCCCAGACTGAGTGTTGCCTCTGAGGAAAGTCCTTTTGCCTAATATGAGGGTGACTGTCCCTGGGACCTCACTGCAAATAGGCAGGCTTTCCCAGGTATAAGTAGTTAAGAGACATGCACTGTAATATGCTTTATTTCTCAGTCATAGATAGATAGACAGATAGAAAGATAAGATACATATTCACATGTGTTATATATATTTTTTGAAAGATAGAGCCAGTGACTAAATATGCATTAAACATTACTTTTGGGAAAATAGCCATAAAAACAAATGGAAAGAGTTAAACATTATTTCCCTCTAATCTTTGATGCTTCTAGTTTAACTAATCTTGGTTCTGTCACTGCCATCACCACCTACCTCTCCCCAGTCATGGGACAGACTGCTTTGTATTCATCACAGGTCTATGCCCCTCTGACCAAAGCCCTTCCAGGGCTGGCAGATATCACAGGATGAGTGTACAGGGCTTTTGCACTATTTCCCTTTTAGAAAGCTATTTCTTAGATCAGAGGGGTGACCCCAAGCTTCAGGCCACACAACTCCTCTGCCCCTTGTAAAGCAAGGCTATGTATGTCTTGACTTGAGTTAAACTTGGGGGCCATAAGGTGAGCCAGTGCAAGAGAATAGCATTTCTCCTTTCAGTCCTGATATCATGTTCTCTACAACAGTCACAATCTATGAGCATTTTTTCCTCAGTAAATAGTACAGAGCTAACATGAAACCCTAAACGTTTCCTCAAGCTAGACTGCATCAGCAAATGGGCCTCACCAGGGGCTACCTCACCAAACCATATCTGCCCCTCTCTGGAGCAGAGTGGGATGGCAGCAGGCCTAAGTCTCTAGTTAAGTGGGAATGTGCCCATGATTTTAAGCTGAGATCCAAGCATTTCTTTACAAACAGAAGAACCAGCAGCCAGGAAGCCATGGGTGGAGCCATCTAGGCCACACTCTGTTGTAGAGTCCAGGTGCTCTCCTTTCTTAGAAAGCTTTGACCCACTCTCACCACTGACATGCTCACCCTCTGGGTGGAAATTCTTCACTGCTGCCCTGGAAGAATCAATGTGCTGCGCATGCGCCACACAGAGCCCCCTAGCAGGCACGGAACTGGGCACACCCAGCCTGCTGCACCACAGAGCTCTAGTATTGACTGTCCAGACCCAGACCTAGCAAGTGTCCATGCAGCCCCCCCACATACACACACACAAGCAGGGGCTACTGTCCTGACACATGAGATTACCCATGAGGGCATCAGGAAGAGGAGCCTTCACAGGCACTGTGTGTGAACACATGTATGGGCAGCACACACAGACCACAAATATCCACACACTCAGATGTGCACTCCTGGTAAGTACACAATTAACGCACACCTGCATGCACATGACGGTGGGCAAGGGGAATGTGCACTGGATACGGCATGTGTGCCAGGACAACTGTGCTCTTGCCAGCAGTGCCCGCACCAAGTCTGTCTTCCCAAATCCATCCTGCACTGGATCTGGGGAGGAATGCTCCCTACCATGTCTCCTCCTCTCCAGAGCGAGTCCTTGTCCTCCTTACTTACACAACGCCTTTTTCTCCATCCCAAGCCTCCAGCCCTGTGCTCTCAGGGTTTGAGTCTGGAAGCCTAGGTTCTGGGTGCCCCCTGGGATGGAGGTAAGGCCATACTGTGGCCTTAGGGTAAGAGCCAGTCTCTTTGGAGCCTGCAGCCTCTGGAGGATGGAGGCCTCCCCACACCCAACAGTGCTGTGACAACAGTGCAGACAGTGGGGCGAGTGCACACCAGCACCAGGCTCACGTGCACCTGTGATGGGTGTCCTCACCCCTCCTCAGAGGAGCCCTGCAGCCCCACCCTGGTCTCCACTCAGAAGAGCTTCACTGAAGCCCAGTGTCCTTGGGGACACTGGTAGCCACAGAATAGGGATAGTAGAATGACGACCCTGTTCCCTGGAGGCAACACCCTCGCACTTTCCACCCCTTCCTCCCCCATCCCAATGATGGGCATCCACTTGCAGGCGCTCTATGAAGTACACACTGTGCAGTGACAACCACGGCATCAAGCCACCCACCCCGGAGCAGTATTTGACTCCCCTGCAACAGAAGGAGGTATGCATCCGGCACCTGAAAGCACGGCTGAAGGACACACAGGACCGGCTCCAGGACCGGTGAGCAGGCAACTAGGGCAACCGTGGGGTTACCCCCAACTCTATCCCCACAGAAACCAAGGTGCTGGAGTGGACCAGGAGGAAGGAGTGGCTGGAGCTTTCCACCATTCACCTGCCCTCTCCTTCCCCACAACAGCTTGTCCGAACTCATTGCACACACACACTCCTCCAGCTGCCCTTGACTGCTCTAGGTAGCTGTGCAGGCCAGGTGGGGAACAGATTGCCTATAAGGGTGCTGCCCCCTCAACCTTTCACCTGTGCGCACGAGGGTGGGCAAGGGAAATGTGAATCACAGAGGGAATTTGATTGCTCTGTCTGCACACAGCTGTGCCTGCGCTCCCAAGGCTCCAGCGAGGAAATCTCCTTTCCCCAACCCATGTCTCTTCAGCTACCACACAGGTTCTCACCCTCCACACTTTCCTAATCCCCACCTCCCCACCGCTGTCCCTGCAAACTATTGCTACTTCTGTCTGTGGATTGGTCCCTTCTGGACAGCTCATAACACAGATGCGTGGCCATGACTTTCTCAGCCAGAGTCCTGCCTAGGAGACAGATCAGTCTGGATGTGTTGTGCTTTGGAAGGAGTTCAGGGCAACCTTTTGTTGGCCTCTTTATCTTGGAACTAGGAATTCTATCTCTATTTCCTGTCTTCTTCCTAGTGATGCCCAGGATCTGCTTGGCCTTTTTCTCTGATGTTCTCAGGGAGCAGATGGCCATCTCCCAGCTTTCTTGTAGATTAGCCACGCTTCTCAGGCAGACCACCTGCCCCACGTGGTTTGAGCAGAATGGCTGTGGGGGCATGCTCACATCTCAGTCCAAGTAACTTGGTGACTCTTGCAGGAGCCCATGGCCACGCTGCTCCTCCCTGTTCTTCACAGCCTCTGTACTTCCCTCGTAGCCTACCTTCTGCTCTGCTCCTTGAAGACAAGTTGTGATGCCTCTTTGCATCTGTATGCAGTGTTGCCACCACCTGAGGTGCCCTTTCCCCCATCTTGCTTCCTTAGCAACCTCATCCTTCAAGAACCAGTTCCTAGGTAATGCCCTGCATGCCCACTGAGGCATGGACAAGACTGGGAAGCTGTTGCTCTGTGGGGCTCGGTTGGCACCAAGGAGAGAGGATCAAGCTGAGCATGCCCACTGCCTTCCCCCAAATTCACTTCTCCTAGGGTGAAGTGTGAGTGAGGAGTGGGGAAAGAGGCCAAGAGGGTTACCCTACAAGGAGGCCCCAGGCTGAGGCAGGAAAAGTGATGATTAGGCATTCCCCAATACCTGCTAGAGCATCTGCGTTGTCACCATAAGCAGTTCTGGCCTACTGCCCCCACTGGGTTGCCGAGTTCTTTGTGTCAGAGGACCCCTCTCCAAGGATATTGTGGTGACTGTTAGGGGGTTCCTGAGTGGAATTTCCAATCTGGCTTAGAAAGTCTGTGGTGCTTGAACTGAGGCGGTCATGGTGCTGAGCCTGCAACCCGTGCAGTGGCTGAGCAGCTGGTGGTAGAGGA
Organism: Capromys pilorides; assembly: GCA_004027915.1. Taxonomy (NCBI): domain Eukaryota; kingdom Metazoa; phylum Chordata; class Mammalia; order Rodentia; family Capromyidae; genus Capromys; species Capromys pilorides. The sequence continues at coordinate 12,175 of PVKN010012272.1, forward strand.
AGAGCATCCAGGCGGAGATTAGGCCTGGTGGAGGATTCTCCTCTTCTTTTGCTTTTTTCAGTCAATCTCTGTTCAATCTTGCCCTGGTTTTGCCTCTAGACTCAGTGGTATGCTTTCGCAAGGTTGCCTGCCTCCCCTACAACCGCTGAATCCACCTGTAAGTCAGAGAACGAGCGGTCTCATTTCCCTGATGCTTCCCCTTCTCTCAACAGTAGCAGCTTGGTGCTTACCTTGTGCATCTTTCAGCCTCCCCCTTTATGGTAGAAAGAAAGAAGAAACTTCTAGCATGAGTGAGAGAGAGCCACCCTATTCTCCTCATCCTGCTATAACTCATCCACCATGCCTCATGCCTCCACTGGAGGGATGATATGAAAGCATCAGCTCCCCTCACTAAAACTGAAGGGGGTTATCTTCACATGCCACTGCCATGTCCCCCAGGATGTCTGGCCACTTCACCGTCCATTTAAAATTTTCATGCCCTGCTTTGGAAGGGGGCCATATTCCTTCAATATAGCAGTGATTTTTCTGTCTAGTTACTCTTGCTTGGTATGAAGATTTTATTAGGTTTTTACAACAATAGCACTTATAAGAATCTTTTTTTTTCATCTGTTCTCCAGATGATGGATTAGAAGTCATCTTCAGTTCAGCCTCCAGGGGTAGGAATGGGTGGTGTCTTGCTTGACATTTCTTCTGCCTCCCAGGAGGAGGCCGCTCCTGCCCTCCCCTGGGCCCTGTCCCCACCCTCACTGCTCCCTGCGGATAGAAGGATGGAGTATTAGACACCACGTCCCTTTTTTTATTTGTTTGTTTCTAGCTCTAAGATGCTGCAGTGCAGAGACCCCTATCCTTGTAAGATTGGCCCTCCTTCCCCCTCTGTGGTGATGGCAATAGACCAGGCAGACAGGCAGTGAGCAAGTGCCCCCTCTGCTTGCAGGGATACAGAGATCGATGACCTAAAGATGCAGCTGTCTCGTATGCAGGAGGACTGGATCGAGGAGGAATGCCACCGTGTGGAGGCACAGCTAGCCTTGAAGGAGGCCCGAAAGGAGATCAAACAGCTCAAGCAGGTCATTGACACTGTCAAAAACAACCTGATTGACAAAGACAAGGGGCTGCAGAAGTACTTTGTGGACATCAACATCCAGAACAAGAAGCTGGAGACGCTGCTGCATAGCATGGAGGTGGCCCAGAATGGCACTGCCAAGGAAGAGAGTACTGGGGAGTCGGCCGGTGGCTCCCCTGCCCGCTCCCTCACCCGTAGCTCCACTTATACCAAGCTGAGTGACCCAGCGGTCTGTGGTGACCGCCAGCCTGGCGATGCCCCTAGCACCTCTGTGGAAGATGGAGCAGACAGTGGCTTTGTGGCTGGCGATGACACACTGAGCCGGACTGATGCACTGGAGGCCAGCAGCCTGCTGTCTTCGGGGGTGGACTGTGGCCCTGAGGAGGCCTCACTGCATAGCTCCTTTGGCCTGAATGCCCGTTTCCCTGCCAGTAACACCTATGAGAAGCTGCTATGTGCCACAGAGGCTGGTGTGCAGGCCAGCTGCATGCAGGAACGGGCCATCCAGACAGACTTTGTGCAGTACCAGCCTGACCTGGACATCATCCTGGAGAGAGTCACCCAGGCCCAGGTCTGTGGGGCCATCCCTGAGCACAGGCCCCCAGAGTCAGACTCCCACCTCTCAGGGCCCAGAGACCCCAACTCAGCAGTGGTGGTGACAATGGGTGATGAGCTTGAGGTTCCAGAGCCTATCACCTGTGGGCCCACTGCACACCAGCCTGGAGCCATCCCCAACCCTGGCCCCTCGTCGGTGAGCGTGGTATGCCCCTTGGAGGAGGAGGAGGAGGAGGAGCAGGTAGCCACTGCTGCAGCTGCAGCTGAGAAGGAGCCCAAGAGCTACTGGAGTCGTCACTACATCGTGGATCTGCTGGCTGTGGTGGTTCCAGCCGTGCCCACAGTGGCCTGGCTCTGCCGCTCCCAGCGTCGCCAGGGCCAGCCCATCTACAACATCAGCTCCCTGCTGCGGGGTTGTTGCACTGTGGCCTTGCACTCCATCCGCAGGATCAGCTGCCGCTCATTAGGCCACTCAGGGCCCAGTTCTGCGGGCAGTGGCTCCCAGCTCTGAGGGTGCCGCCCCACCCCAGGCAGTGCTCTGGCAGCCTGACCACTGATTGTAGGGATGCTGTCCTCCCCTCCCGTACCCTCCCAGGTATCATCTATTTATTTAGTTTTGAGATTGGAACCATTTTCTCTCCCTGGACATTAACAGTGTCAGGCTGGGAAAAGGGGCTGGGAAAAGCATTCCAAACCTTCCAGAGAAAGAAAGGTAAGGGAGACCCAGGCAGGGAAGTCTAGTGATGGGACAAGCTGCACAGAGACACTTCTGAGGCCCCCAGCCTGGTCTCTTGTCCACCCAGCCTTTAGATGGGGTGGGCCCTGCTCAGGAAGTCTCTGGCTGGGTTATCTGGGGGCCTCCCCTCCCTGCTCCCGCCTATCCAGTGTCCTGCCCATACTATGTCTTCTCTCCTAAGCCAACCTGCCCTCCTCCAGGCTTTGAGCCAATATTGTCTCCTCAGACATAAGCAGTTGTGGCCAAAACGCAGAAAATAGACCCGAGCACTTCAAGCAGAGTCTGGAATCCCTGGGCCTGGGCGGGAGCCACCGCCTCCTCCCTGCTCCCCACTCAGGATTTTGAAGCACCTTTGGGGTCACAGCTGGAGAAATGACATGCTAGGCATGAGGGGATGAGGGTAGGTTGGGCTCTGTGTCTGTCTGTCCTTTGCCCTCCACCATGATCCACCTTCCTCTTGGCTTCTGAGTGTGTCAATTGTGCTTGTTTGAGAGAGAGCCAGGCCTGGCCAACTGGGTGATGTGGAGGGGGTATTCATTCAAGTCCTGGCACCCATTGAGAGACCTGCCAGCACAGAGGAGGCAGAGTTGGGAGCTCCAGCAGCCCTGCACCTTCTGCAATGAGGTCTCCTCATCTACTGTTCAGGGACCTGGCTGGACTCAGGAATCCTTGGCTACGCTGAGAAGCCAGAGGCCGTGGCTGCCCCTGGAGTTTGCCTGCCATCCCTCAAGGGGTCTCTGGTCCAATCTCTGCTCTCCATTGTGTTCACTTCAGGGCTTGGTTCTCCCCCATCCCAAGAATGCTGGGAAGTGATTGCTCGCTTTCTAGGATGAGGGTCCTTAAATCTACCTGCCTGCCTCTGGGGGACGCAGAGGACTCTGGCAGGCTGACTCTCGGGATGGGGTATGGAAGCCATAACACTTGTTAAGGCCAAAGCAGGGTGCCCTAGGACTTGCTTCCCAGGCAGAGATGTGGCTGGGCAGGAGGAACCCTGTGGCCACCTGTTCCCAGCCCAAGCTGGGTCAGCCTGGGAAGGTTCACTGTCCCTTGCCTTCCCTGGGACCACAACTGAATCCCCCAGCACAGCTGCTGATATTTTATTACCATTATTAGTTTACAAAGTAAACTTCTTCCTCTTCTTCCATGGGGTTACACCCCTCTAGGCATCCCCCACACACCAGAGGTTAGGTCCCACAATGGCGAGGTGGTGGGACCCTACGTCTCATGTACCCCTCTGGCCTATGGGCCATTCTAGTTCTTTGCCAAGGTCACTTGCTCTCATCCCAATGCTTCAATGGCCACTGCCTGACTGCTGGGCTCTGCCCTTCCACTCTGTGCCCTCTGCCCAGGGGGTAACTGCATGCACTGGGGGTGGGTGGCCAGCCCAGCCATCTGGGCCAGAGCTCCCCTACTACACGCTTCGTGCCTCCAAAGCTCCCTGCCTCGGCTGGGACCTCAGACCAGCCCTCCTTTGTGGATCACCCCTGCCCCTGGCTGGACTAAATCTGAGTGCTGGGGACCTGGCTACTGGTACCCTACAGGACACTGGGGTCATGCCATTGAAGGGGCAGGGGACCAAAGCAACTCAAAGCCAAGCCTGGACTGGCCATGGACCCAGCCTCCTGTGCCATGTGCTCATGGAGCTGCATAGCATCTCCTTAGAAACAAAGCTTTGCTGAGAAAATAAATGTATGAACTATATTTGACAACAAAAATATCTATATATTTTTCACCACTGGAATTTAGTCAGGAGTTGCAGCCCCTCTGCTCCTGTCTGTGTCTTGCTGTCTGTGGCCTTCCTATCATGTCCTGTGTTTAGGTGAGTGTGGGCAGGGTTGGGGTTGTTGTCTACGCTGTCTCTGCTGCTGGAGAAGCCACTTGTAAAGGGTGAGCTGTGGTGGGCCTAAGACCACTGGAGGAAGTGAGGAGGGCCTGGCTGCCGCCCTCCACTCCCACTCTGGGCCAAGCCCTGCCTTTGTGGGTCATAGGAGCCTGAGCCAGTAGTGCTGGGGGAGCTTATTTTCTGTGTGGGTTCTGGTAGGGTTTTCAGTGAGCTTTCTTTCTTGCCATGGAGGAAGCAGCTCACAATCAGGCCTAGGGAAGCCCCTGGGCTGACAGTCCTGACCCCCCTTCTGAGCACGCCTATGCTCAGTATCCCACATCTATGCAAAGGGCCAGCACTGCCCATGTGCGCCCCCTGCAGGCATGCAGTGGGCTGCTGGCTTGGCTCTAGCTAGCTAGCTGGAGCACAGAGGGAGCTGGGAGGATAAGCCTGGGCCCAACCAGTGTCCCCTGGAAAGTGCTCCTCCTCTGCAGATCCCCCTTTCCTTCTGCTTCCTGTTGGGCTGTAACCCTTCCCTCCTCACCTTCTGGAGAAGAAATCTTCAGGGCCTCCCTTCTCTCCAGCCTCCAGCCAGAGCTGGTTAGGTCTTGAGGAACAGTGTCTGCCTTCTGGAACTGCTAGTCCCTTTGGAGCCCTGTAGTTAAAGGTGGCTATTCCTCAGTTCTGGGGCCAAGATAGAGCTTTCCTGAGGGGATAACTTAGCTTTTCACCAAACACCCTGCCCACCCTCACTAGTACAGGGGTATTTGACAGCACTTTGTGGGTTGCAGGGGGGTGGGGGGCAGATCGCAAGGTTCCAGGATCTCCCCTCCTGGGGACCTCTGCCTGGTGAACTTCCAACTCCATTTTGACCTAGGGCACATTGCAAATGGGTCACAGTGCACTCTCACATTCATCCATCCCCTTGACCAAGAATTCAGGGGATGTAGGAAGGAGGGAGGTTGGGAGGGGTCTAGACTCTCGTCTCCTTGTCCTTTTGTTCAGACAGAGTTGCACCTGCAGCACACAGCTCTGAATTAAAGCATGAACACACCATGAGACCCTTGGCCTGTTTTCTTTGTTCGGTGTCACTTTTCTAAGAGGGCTGGTGGGGCTCATACCATCTCCCCTTGCCCCACCCAGAGGGCAGCAGAGCACATGCTGGTTCAACTCCAATAGGCTCTGATGAATGTGGTTGGGGCGCTACTGCCCATATAGGCCAGGCACAGGGTAGACAGCTTCTTCCCTTTAGGTCCAGGTGTCAGACCCTGCTAGACACTGTAACATGCTGCATTTCATCATAACACTGATGAAGTTGTTTCACATGCCACTTAACAGATGCAGAAACACAGATCGTTCCTTAGTAGGATCTCCAAAGCCAGTACCGGCTCATGGCCCCTGGTTCCACTCGTCCCTACATCAGACTGGCAGGTGGTCTGGGGTGGAGGTCGAGCCGAGTCATTGCTCTGAGATAACATGTAGAAAGGGTCTTCATCTTGCTACCGTTTGAAAGGAAACCAGCTCTGGCATGGCATGGACAATGATTCTGGAGTCTCCAATTAACCTTCAGGAAGGGATTGTGTTTAAAATCAAATCTTTATTCAGAAGGCAGTAATTATCATGACTATGTTATCTGTATACAGTCTGTGATAAGGAGCCAGTAAAGGCAAAGAAAACATTCTTGCAAAGAATGGAGCTCTACTGTCTCAAAATGTATAGTGGTTTTCCTGGTGGAGGCCAGACTTTAAAAGGAACCAGCTGAAGCTAAGCAGCATTTAGCCAGCCTGCCTACATGCCTGGCATTTAAGTCAGTGGTCTATGGGCCCCATCTGACCCTCAACCAGCTCAGGATCTGCGGTTACAAAGAGATCTGTGCCACAGATGACAGACTCCTGCCAGCCCATGTCCACCCACCTGGAACACCACATGGAACAGCCACAAGACACCCAATGTAGGCAACAGGCCAGCTGCAACCTGTCATCTGAGACCACTGCTTTTTCCTACAAGGAGGGGCGAGGAGGGTGCTGTGTTCCTGTGGTTTCAGACATCTGGGATGGAGTGGTCCATAGTATGGTGGAGCAGCATTGGTGACAACCTAGGTATGGCAAAGTGATGATAGCTGAAGCTGGAAGCTCTTTGTCCCTGAACCCCCCACCCCACTGCTCCCAGCCTGCATTCTGTTCTGAATGCAGAATTGGGCCCTCAACTCCTACTTTTAAAACTTGCAAATCCCCAGAAGCTACCATCCACCCTGGAGGAGAGGAGGAGAGGGGGGGATCACTCAGCGCCAAGGAATCCAGGTGAGCTCCAAGAGGCAGGGAGAGGGAAACAGGAGGGATGGTGGCCTTACTTTTTCACCATGTGCTCATAGATCACAGCAGGAATGACGGTCAGGGTGATGACATCTCCAGATGTGGCCAAAATCTCCGTGATTGCTTTGTCCTGGAGAGGAAGTGCATGTATGGTCACCCGGGGCCAGGAGCCATACTGCAGGACCCTTTGTGTAGAGGTGATGCTGGCTGCTGCTAGAGGACACCACTGATGTCCACCTATAGGGTCAGGCTTCCTAGGACCCTGTGCCGGTCAGGTGAAGATCAGCTGAGATGTTGCTGAGTATGACTATGGACCTCCTGTCTTAGCATCTCAAGGTCAACAGGGAAAACTGCTGCCCCATTCTCTGAAGGCCAGCTGTATGGGCCTGTGACATAACATGGCCTCATAGTAAGATCCTCAGTCTCCTCTCAAGGGCCCACCTCTTCCAACCCCTGTCCCTAGCCAGTCACATTTGAATTCTAACTCTAATATCCACAGAAAACCATTCTCCAGTGGAAAACATTAGGCATACTTGTGTTTTCCAGCCCTGATGGCCATGCAGCCGGAGCCAGGCCTACATGGTACTCTTCCTCCTATACCTCACCAGTGAGAAGAAAGAGTCCTGTGGAAGTTTCTTAGACCACTTGGAAGCTTAGGGCTTACAGATAAAAGGTACCAGACCCCCACTCTATATCTCTGGCCACCAGAACTGCTGGCCCACACTCAGGACCTGGTTGCCTTTTTACATATGTGTAATCTTGTTATGTGTTGTTTAGTTGTTCCAGTGTAAATAGAAGCTGAGACAGAACCAATAGTGGCCACAGTGTAGAAATAAGTAAACTGTGAATGATAAAAGATCTCAAGAAAAATAGCCCTCAGGCTGTGCAAGGTGGTGCACATGCAATTTCAGCACTTTGGAGGCTGAGGCAGGAGGATTACTCCAACTTCGAGGCCAGCATTGGCTACATAATGAGTTCAAGGCTATCCTGAACTATATGATGAGGCTTTGTCTCAAAAAGCCAGGAGAAAATAAAAGAAAAAGAGGAGGAGGAGGGGAGGAGGAAGGAGAGCATGAGAAGAGATTATCTGGAGCCACTCAGTAGCTGTCCATACTTAGTGCTGTCCTTAAGAGCTTCAGAGCCATGGCTTGATAGAGTATCTGGTAAAGTCACAATGATGCCTGTGCCGTCTGTGCAGATGAATCATATCTTAGCATGACCGCTCTCCAGAACAGTTAGGGTTGAAGAACTATGATACTTTTAAAGAGATGAATTCACTAACATCTAAACATACAGAACTGGTGTGGTTGTACTTAGGTTTGTTTGTTTGTTTTTGAGACAGGCTGGCCTTGAACTCTCTATGCAGCGACCTCACGTTGGCTTTGAACTCACAGCTGTCCTCACGTCTCAGCCTCCCCAGTACTGGGATCATAGATGTGCTCCATCACGCCTGGTATTCAGCTCTTTAAGTACATTAGATTTCCTTTGAACTATCATGCCTAGTCTAAGACAAAAGGGAAATGGCACAGTAAAAGGGGTCTTAAGCAGATATTAGGGAGAATTTCTTAGCCACAGTGATCATGCCCCTGAGGAAGGCAGGGGAGACTGAAGTGTAAGGAAGCTGGCTGATGCCAGGATTGGCTGTGCCAGCAGTGGAGTAGGATACCACCACTTACGTCACCTCTAGGGGAGAAGCCCTGCCCCATGGGTGCCAGACCTGCGGTGGGAGAAAGCCTCCCTCCACTATACAATTGGGGCCAAGAGCCACTCGTGGTTAACAGGGCATAAAATCAGGATAAAGCTGCTTCACTTACTGAGACCAAAACCAGGATCCATCATCATCTGTGGTGCCTTGGCCCTGAGAGCCCCATTCCACATCCTCATCCTGAGGGTACCTACCCCAGACCACTTACTTCATTTTGATTTTTTTTTTCTCCTCCAGTAATGGGAACGGAACCCAAGACCTTGTGCATTGAGACACACACACACACACGCACACACCCCTTTCATTTTGAGATAAGATCTCCCAAAGTTGCCCAGTCTAGACTCAAAGTTGTGATCCTGCTGCTTCAACTTGCCAGAGTGCTGGGATAACAGGCATGTACCTCTGACAGAGACCACCATGAAGCAGCCCTGAGCAGGGCTTTTAGCCAATTGGCTTTCTCATATTTACTTAGGAGTCTGTCCAAGACCTAGGCCCCTTGCCTGGAAATGGGTGGTGGATTGCAGTTAAGTGAACACACT
>PVKN010012273.1:0-20903 GCA_004027915.1 Capromys pilorides
GCGAGATGGTTCAGTGTTCTAAAGCGCCTGCTTAGGAAAGCTCAGGCAACTGCAGGGACTGTGGTTCGATCCCCGGCACCACATGCTGCGCCAGCCCCACCACCAGGGCAGGCTGAGCCAGCCACAAAATAAATAAAGAAACAAACACAACAAGCAAACAAATAAAAAAAAAAAAACCAGGCTGGATGTGGTTTTCTCTAAAAAGTTGTGTGTTTGAATGATGAACGTAAAACTTGAAAAAAAAATTCAAATAGAACTTAAAGATACAGGTTTTCCTTGAATTGTTATAGCTCTAAATATGACTCATTATTTTCAGCTTACTGCTGATAACCCTGAGGACACAGTAGCTATAGCCATTTTAGCCCATGCATTGTGGTGATCCACAGAAGGATGTTATTATCAGAGTTAGGTTTATTTCTGAAGAGAAGGGGTGAACTGCTGTGAAGGAAGACTCTGGAACATGGGCGAGGCATGTGTACTTTTATTTATTTCACTGCAGTCTCACAGCTCATTTTCTATGTCTTTTTTTTTGTTTTTGTTTTTGCAGTAACGGGAATTGAACTCAGGATCTTGTGCTTGCAAGGCAGGTGCTTATTCTACCGAGCCATCTCCCCAGCCCGGAACTCCTAGTTTCATAGAATACCTTTACAAAAAGGAAGTTGTAGCTCTTCCCGTTTTTTAAGGGAAGCGTAGAGCTCAGGCTCTATGCCCTGGACCAGACAGGTCACACTGTGAACCTCCTCTCTAGGAATATTCCCAAGATGCTCTCTGGGAAAGATGAGAATGTTTACGTATGTGTACTTTTGCCTACGTCTCTGAAAATTTACTGTAAGATTTGGCACATTACATATAGAAATCCATCATCTCCTCATTTTCACCGTATTCAAACTAAGGTCCCTGACTTTTAGCGGCTAGCTGGGGCTTCAGTAAGTCAGTGTATACACTAGCGCTACCTTAGTGTTTGAGAAAATGGGCTCAAGTTTCTAAGTGATGGGTGGTTATCTAACCGAAATCCCAGCAACAGCAAAACCCCAGCCAGATAGGAGGAGTCAGTGAGCCAGGAAAGATCAAGATGAAGTAAAATTATTTGGGTTAAAAACAGTTGTGGAAGAAAAGGGCTTCTGTTGTGAGTGGCACGTGTAGGACAGCCTGTTCTGTGTGTGGAAGCGACATCAAGAGATTTTGGAAGCATAATTTTTTGATACTTGGGCAGCTAGTGATTGTTGGTCCTGGTGCTCTTGAGGAAAAAAAAAGAACAAAAAACAAACAGCTGTGGAATAGCTGGGCTTGGTGGTGCACATCTATAATCCCAGCACTTGAGAGGCTGAGGCAGGAGGAAACTTGCAAGTTCGGGACCAGCCTGGGTTACAAAGTGAGCTGAAGGCCAGCCCGAACTGTATAGAGAGACCTCGTCTCAAAAAAACAAAACAAAACAAAACAAAAACCACACACACAAAAACACCAAAAACAAAACAAAAAATAGTTGTGGAACTAGGAATATTTCTAGTGGTTCCAAGTTGGCGGAAGTTAGGAAAGTTTATGACACATAGGTATTCTCTTTCTTGTGGATCTTGTTAGAGATAAGTTTTCGATACTCAGATATACTGAAAGATCATTTTCAGTAAATTAAGAAAAGTAGGGGGACGACCCACTCGGGACCCCCCTTCTGTCCCTGTCTAGGACAGGAGCTTTTTTTCCCCCAATAAATCTATTCTGCTCATTAAAAAAAAAAAAAAAAGACAAGTAGACAGCTGAGTTTTTTTCCTTGCAATTTATTATTATTTTTAAAATTTTTTATTTTGTTTGTTTACTTATCTTATGGCTGGCTCAGCCTGCCGGGGTGGTGGGGCTGGCACAGCATGTGGTGCCGGGGATCGAACCGCAGTCCTTGCAGTTGCCTGAGCTTTCCTAAGCAGGTGCTTTAGACCACTGAACCATCTCGCTGGCCCTCCTTGCAGTTTATTTGTCAAGGGACATTTACCTTTCTGTGTTCTGTCTAGCTGGGTAAGTGGAAAGGATCTGAGAGATGTGGTTTGAGTAGAGTTAGGCAGTCAGATAACCACATACCTTCAGTGCAAGCTTAAATACCTTTCACTGGGAAGCCTTGATTTTTTTTTTTTTGCGGGACTGGGGTTTGAACTCACGACCTTGCACTTGCCCAGCAGGCACTTGTGCCACTTGCAGCTGTCTCCCCAGCCCGAAGCCTTAATTGTTTAACACGCTGATACACAGTTGCAGTCTTAGGATCTGCTTTGTGCAGATCATTACAAGGGTGGGCACTGCTGGAGGGCAGCTGGGCAGCTGTGTGGTCCAGCACCACAGGGAGTAGTGACATCCCGGACCCTTGGGGACGTCACTGCTGACCAAACTCAATTACGACTCTCCTCCCTTTTCCTATTAAGCTTTATTTTGAATTAAATCTTAAATCACAGATTCTATTGCACAGATATTCAGCCAGTGTCTAAAAGATGACTTGAAATCTCAGTCACCTACATAATTTAAATATTAATTTTATGAAGTGTCATGGTGCAGCTTGGTCCTGGAACAGTTGGTTGCTTCATAGCTTGGGTCCCCAACTTTCTATGAGTGGCCGGATGTACTTCTTATAGGTAGGTTTCTCCTGTGTTTTAGAAAATACATTATTAAGATGGGATATGTTTGCCAGGATTATAACTTTTGCTTTCATGTTAAGTTTTTAGCTTCAAAAAAGCTGCATTACATAAGATCCTTAATTTCTCAAATTACTTTAAAAATACATTTTGTGTGAACATATGGAGAAGCACTTTTCCAAAGGGCATCTTTTCTCATGCAGATTTTTAATAGTAGATGCAGGTGGCTGATTAAAAAAAACTACACAGCTTATCTTCGCTTTTGGAATTTTAATACAAATAAAAGATTTGGCTCAGGGTCTTTGGAATTGAACCTGAGCCAATGAGCAACGAAGCAGAAAGTGGCATCAGGTAAGCAGGGTTCTCTCTCACAACCGGTTTCCCCATCATTTTTTCTTTTTCTTTTGAGACCAGGTCTCGGTATGTAGTTTGGGCTGGCCTTGAACTCATGGTGATCCACCTGCCTCAGCCTCCCGAGTGCTGGGTTTGCAGGTGTGTACTACCATGCCTGGCCTTTCCAAACATTTTGTTTTTTTTTTAAAAAAAATAATTACTTAATTTGTCTTTTTGAGACAGGGTCTCACTCTACAGTTCAGGCTGGCCTTGAGCTCACTTTTGTAGCCCAGACTGGTCTCGAACTTGCACCGATCCTCCTGCCTCAGCCTTCTAAGTCCTGGGATTACAGGCATGTGCCACTGTGCCCGGCCCCAAACATTTTCTAATGCAATGTCTGACCTCATCTTTTATACGACTTCCTTTTTTATTTACTTTTGCTCTGATTAGACTAAAACTGTCAACTCCTTGAACACGTGGCCTGCAACTCTTTTTTTTTTTTTCCTGTTTTTTTGAGACAAAGTCTCACTATGTAGTTCAGGCTGACCTTTGAACTCCCAACACCCCTCCTACCTTTGGTTCCCGGACACTGGGATCACAGGTGTGCACTACGACACCTACAACATGACCTACAACCTTTCCCACTGTATATTTTTTTTATTGTAATAAGAAATAACAATGAGACAGCCTCACAACACGTTAGTAGGACAGCCACAATAATTAATACAGTGCACAGTTGTCTTCATAGTAGTTGTTTCGAGTACAAGATGCAGGCATGATAACTTTTCCAAACACTACTGGTACAAATATTTCTCATTGAACCAAGAGAAAGTAGTTGTATGTAATAGTCCATAGTCCAATATTCCATAACAGCAGTGGGTTATCGGCAGAACTGGCCACTGCATCTTTAATACCCCCAACAGTTTCTGTCAACATAGCATATGCTCACCTTGTATGTACTGAATGAGTTAAGCCAGTCAGTGGACGTCCTTAACACATCTAACTACTGCTTGGGTGAATATCAACAACAGAATGTCAGAGGGCCAGGGAGAGCTCAGCGGAACACCGCCTGCCTGGCAAGGGCAAGGTCCGGAGTTCACTTACCCGTAGGAAAAGAAACAGAACAAAAACAACAGGACAATGTTCAGAGAAACTGCATTCTTGATCTGAGATGGTCCCCAGAGGTCCCTGCCCCCTCTTGCCTCACTAGCGGGTCTCCTGGGGGCGAGTTCGTGTCAGGAGGGAAAATGTCATCGGCAGCTTCCTTTGGAGGACCTTGCTCGACCTAGCACCCAGCTCAGGCAGAAAGCCCGAGGCAGACACTGGGGCTTAGGAGGGCACAGGTTTCTATCCAGACAGAGACCTGGGCGTAGCCTGCCCCAGGGGGAAGACAGAGCCGGCGATTCTGACATTTACTCCAGCGCAGTGCTTGACTCCCAAAAGAAACCAGCAGGCATTCCCATTTGTTCTTTTCTGTCTGCAGGGCATAATTCCGTGTAGCTGCTGTTTTAATTTATTTAAAAGACTACACGATGTGCCTTTTTGCACTGTGCAAAAGAAAAACATCTCTATTGGAGCTTCAGGGTTGTCTCACTAGAAAAGTACAAGTTAAAAAGTTTTTCTGAAAAAAAAAAAAATTTTTTTTTTTCTTGCTCTAAAGGAGCCAGAAATGTGTGGCAAGATGATGCAGCCATAAGGAGCAGTCAACGGAGCGTCATTTCGACTCCCTGGAGACAAGGTGACTTAGGCCCTCACAGTGGCCTTGGGGCACCTGTCACCTGCTTACGAGGTAAGGGCTGGATGGCAAGCGCTTGGCTGCAGCGTCTGTGCGTGGTGAGGGCCTTCGTGTCACGGTGCAGGTCATGAGACCATGGTCCCTGGTTCCATCAAGGTGCCCCACGCACTCTAGACAGATTCCCCGTGGAGGGAATGGGAAACTCCATCCTGCTTACAGTGAGCAGCACGAGGCCTTCCCCGCTCCCTCCCTCGGGGCTGTGAGTCAGGCTGCACTGAGATAAGCCTGCTCGGAGAGTCAGGTTAAAGGCTTTAAAGGTGAAGATGAAAAACCAGAGACCCCGCATTCTTTAGCGGCCACAAGATCCGCAGAACTGGAATGCATCCTGTGTGGCCAGTAAAACAGGTCTGAGCCGTGCCCATCAGCACTTTGGGATGGGTGTGCACGTGGGCCGGCACTGTGACAAGGGGCACAGGTGTGCCTGTAGGGCCCGGGCACGAGGCTACAGTGGGAAGGCTGTGCTGGCACTGAAACATGAAAAGGAGAGTGGTCTCATCATTATGAAAAGTAACACACTAGAAATCGGCTAGGCTGGTCGCTGGGTGTGGTGTGCACGCCTTAATTCTAGCAGGAGGCAGAGGCAGGAGGACCACTGGGAGTTCGAGACCAGCTTGGACTGCATAATGAGACCCTATCTCAAAAAACTAAAGATGATAAGTCAAAACAGAATGAAAACAAATAGGCTAGTAAGTAGAGGAGTAAATATGTGCTCTGTTTTTTGAATTAGAGCTGCACCATGTAGCTTGGGTTGGCCTTATTAAACTCATCATGGGCCCAGGCTGGCCTTGAACTTGTGGCGATCCTCCTGCCTCATGTGCCACCTGGCCCTAAATGTTTGTATCCTTTAAGTTAGTTGCTTATATTTTCTTGTTGAGCTAAAAGGCTGTGTTCCTGGGGGTGGGAACGGACTGAAGTGTTGTGTCCTTCCATGTGACGGCCATTGTGGGGATAACTGGTTCCGCTACAATTTTAGATAATCAGGTTAAGTTAAGCCACGAGGTGTCGCAGAATACAAATCGGTAGGGCAAGTCTGACACTCCGCTAAGTGTGAGCAAAAGCCCGAGAGGTGCCAACATGATGAGCTGTTACGACACCTTTTCTGAAATGAGACCCAAGAAATAGAAAAGTCAGTTCCACCTTTCATTATAAAATACCCTGCCCTGCAAGAAAGAGAAAAAAGAACAAGGAAAAGCAAACTAGAAAAGGTCTGTTATGTACCTATAAGACCTTTTTTTTTGGAACTGGGGATTGAACTCAGGACCTTACACTTGCCGGGCAGGCACTTGTACCCCTGAGCTGTCACGCTAGCCCCCTATGAGACGTTTATTTGGGGCATCTGCTGCAAATCTGCTCTTAAACATCGCTTCAGTCATGTATCTAGTGTCATCTGTGGCATTTCCCAATAAGACTATGCAGAGTTTGGGTCTGGCTTAAAGGGTTGGGATCTTCTGAGTCCTCCCTCTTCTTGCTGTTATGACGCTGGGGCCTGGAACTGTGTCCTAGAGCAGCTGGGGCCTGTCTCCACAGCCCTTGTGACTGTTGTCTGAGGCTCTCCTGGCTGCCAGTAGCAGCAGCCTCCCCCCTCCCCACTCCCGGCCCCCGTTGTCCCTGTCCCTTGAGATTGTGTGCAGAAAAATCAGTCAGTCAGGTCAGAGCCTTTGAGCATCCTGTCACCTCTAAATACCCAATTTTATTACCTAAAACCAAAGGTATAGGCTGCAAGTAAGATGGTTAGGTCACTACTCTCACTTACCTTCTTGTTTTTTGTTACTTAAAAACCAGCTTGCCCCTGTGCACACATTCTCTGGGGTCTATCAAGCTGTGATTTAGAGTCAGCCTTGTTTTAATTCCCTTCACCAAGTCCTGAGCAGTGCATTTTGCTGCTGGGGTTCCTGCCAGGCCACACCCCACTCCTGGTTTCTTTTGTGTGGTCTCTAAAAATACTCTAGACAGAGAGACTATGCCAAACAATTCCGAACCTAATGGACATCAGTTAGGATGGGGAAACGCAGAGGTGCATTTAATGCCTGTTTTCTGTTCTCTTATATAATTTATAACGTATTGCGCTCAATTACCTGGGAATTATTGCGTGGTGACATCTGAGCCCAGTGGAACAAGCGTTCATAGACATTTCCGTCGTAACAGCCGAGTGCAGAATTTAAGCACTGATCAGTGAAGTCGAAAGCGTCGGTTAGCAAAATCGCATCCTTCCTGCGAGGGGAAACAGGAGTCCATGGTTTAGGCTGTCCTCTGGCGCTAATCTGAGCCCTGAATTACACGTTGCATCAACAGTCACTTTTCAAATAACTCAGTGCCATTTTTATTTGTAATCACACATGCACGTATAATGCATGTGTACGCACACACATACAAAGAATTCTACAAGGCCAACTATTTGACAAACAGAACACACCAGATTCTTCTTTCTGTTTTCTTCTCCCCAGAGGCAGTTTCCGTCTTCGTTGCTATTTTGGTATTTACCTGGATCTCTGTACATGCCGTGTGTTACCGACAGCTTCCTATACTTTCTGCACAGTGACTCTTAGATGTTGCCGGCTGCCACTCCATGCCAAAAGACAGAGTTGTTCTTCGGGCACCCCTTCCACGCTTCTGCTTCTCCTGACCCCACGTTCCCTCCCTTGGCCTCCCTACCTTCTCATCTCAGTTTGGCCAGATCAAAATGCAGTGTCGCTGGGTGTGTGGCACACTCCTGTCATCCTGGAGCTCAGGAGGCTGAGGCAGGAGGATCTCTGGGGATTCAAGGTCAGCCTGGGCTACACAGCAAGTTGAAGGCCAACTTGAATCACTCGAGAAGACAACAAAATGCAGCGCAAACGTCCAGACCAAAGCATTGGAGGTGGCCGAGATTCTGGCCCTGATGAACCCCTTTGCGATGTCTCCTGTGACAGCCCCACCACTGTTCAGTGTCCCTCTGCCCAGGGGTCTCACTTCTCTAGTTAGTTGGCTGGAATTCATGGTCCATTCTATTCAGCACTCAAGAATATATTTAGCAATTCCTCTTGCTTTTCATACTACGTAGCAGGAGTCTCCCCTTGTTATCTCCACTGTCCACCACCTCTGTGCCCTTACCCTTGTGGTTATTGTGGATGGTGGCAAAAGCCAGTCAGTCTAAACTGATGGCCTTAGGGTCCGAGGGTCCAACTGCTGTTTAGCAATCATCTCAGTTTTTTTTTTTTTTTTTGAGGCAGGGTCTCACTGTGCAGGTCAGGCTGGCCTTGAGTTCACTGTGTAGCCCAGGCTGGCCCTGAACTTGTAGTGATCTTCCTTCCTCAGCCTCTTGAGTGCTGGGATTATAGGCATGTGCCGCTGTGTCTGGCAGCGACCGTCTTATGTTGCTTTAGTCCAGTTAGTCTTTTTTTTTCTTTTTGCAGAACTGGGGATTGAACTCAGGCCCCTGTGCTTGCCAGGCAGGTGTCTATTCTACTGAGCCATCTCCCCGGCCTCGGTCTTTCATCCTCCTAGGTGATGAGTTCATAATTCTCTGTCGTTCCCGGACTGTGCCGTTTACCTCTCCACATCTTCCATCCTTTTTTGCTGGTAAGACAGAAGCTAGGAGAGCATTCCGCGAGTTCCTGCCTCGGGCTTCTGTGTCGGGTCCCTGCTCACCAACATCCCACGCCAGGATTTCTCACACGTTTCCTAAACGTACCAGGTCCAAACCCAAACCACTGGTCTTCTCCTGCTGTCCACCCTGCCCGGGGCCCTCCCGCCCTCCCACTCCTGCCTGAGAGCCTTGCTTTGTCTTTCTCTTGCCCCCTGTGTTTAAGCTGTGGGCGAATCCTGCTCTTTCAACTCATCTACACTTTGCCTGCTTTCTGCCACCTCCTGCACCCCCACTTTGATCCAGTCCTTGAGCACCTCCTACTTGGACTGAAGCCTTCGCCCCACCTCCCTGCTGTGTTTTTTCACTTATTTTTGGAGCTGAGGCTTGAACCCAGGCCCCTCCCCCCACAAATAAGTGACCTCCCATTGTGTCACACCGGCCGCCCTTTGGTTTTATTCTGGTAAGTCCGCTGAAGTGCGTCTTTAGAAGTGTACCTCGGATTCTTTCAGTTCGTGACTGCGTTGTTCCTGACCCTCTTCTCTTACACAAGGTAAGAGCTCTCGCCCTAAGCCTGCCCACGTCCCTCTCGCCCTCACGTGCACCCGGGCCTCTGGCCTCATCCCCCCTCTCTGTCACCCGTCCCCACCTGTGGCTTCTTCTTTGTGCCCTTGTGCCGGGCACACTCAGGCCTGTTTGCATCTGTGCTCTGCGGGCCGGGCCTCTCCCCCTGCCCTCCACCCCAAGTCTCCCCTGGGGTGCCCCCTCCCGAGCCCTGCCAGACTGCGCATGGCCCCCACGCCCATCCTCTCCCCGACTGCACATGGCACTGTTCCCCGCAGCAGCGCTTGGACTCGTTTAGTCTGTGGGTGATGTGACCAGCTCCTCTGGTCTGCAGGGACTGCTGTGGCCTTTTCAAATCTGAAACTGTATCTTGTATTTTGGGGCTATTTTCTTTAATAAGATTTGCCTCTTCTGTTTTCTTTTCCAGACTTGTTTTATAGATGATGAACAGCAGGATGGGTTCTCTTGCTTTTTATTTTTTGTCTTTTCAAATTTTTTTAAAATTTTTATTTATTTATTTTTTGAGACAGGGTCTCGCTATGCAGTTCAGGCTGACCTCAAACTCACTTTTGTAGCCCAGGCTAGTCTTAAACTCACACTGACCTTCCTGCCTCAGCCTTCCAAGTGCTGGGATTACAGGCGTGTGCCAGCACGCCTGGCTTCTCTTGTTTTTAAAAAAGCTATACTTTTTTTTTTCTTTTTCATTTATGTAGTTGGTACAGGGTCTCACTACGCAGCTTGGACTCCTAGTGATCCTCCTGTTTTCAGCTTCTTCAGTGCTGGGATTACAGGCGGGCACCACCATGCCTAGGGGTCAGGGGCCAGCACGGGGATCAGACTCAGGTCCTTGTGCTTGCCAGCAGGCACCTAGGCTGGCCTCAGACTCCCAGCAATCCTCTTGCCTCAGCCTCCCAAGTACTAGGATCACAGGCTTGCTCTTCCACATCTGGTTTTGTCTTTTCTTAGTCTTTGAAGGTATTATTATTACTATTATTATTTTAAGTTTCCTTCTCCCTGCCAGTTCTCACACCCTCAAGCTGCCTCAGCCAGCTTACTCTGATTTCTGTCTTCTGTGTTAGGGACTTCCCTCAGGATTCCAGACTGTGTGGCCCTGGGCATCAGCTACCCAATCAGAGCCTGAGCCATGCTAAGGGGGCTCCCTGTGGGGAGAGCGGCTGGACCCTTAGGGCCTCAAGCTTTAGCTCCTTTTCCCCAGTCTGATGAGTTCTTCTGTGGAGGAGTCTCTGTGTCACCTTCTTCCAGGGTGCTGGCCTGGCTGCCACTTCAGGGACAGGTGGAAAACAGTGCTCAGAGATGGAAGGATTAACATGGTCCATTTTTTTTTCCTACTGGGAATCGAACTCAGGACCTTGCACTTGCCAGGCAGGCGCTTACCTGTACCACTGAGCTGATCCGTATGTGGCCTGTGAAGTCTCCAGTTTTCTGCAGGACAGCCTCATGCTAACGACCTATGCGGTCCAGGTCTAGGTTCCCTGTCCTGCAGACCCTTGGTTAACCCTTTTATTAGCTCTCGGGGTCACTTAGAGTGTCCTGCCCAGAGGTCTGAAGTAAATAATGGCGTTCAAGGCGGGGACTGTGACTTAGGAGCGCTGTAAGCCTGGGATCTGTCACACGTCTGATTCCTCAGTCGGGTCCCTTGGGCACCACAGCCTAGTAAATCAGTCTCCGGGCCTGGCGCGTGCCAAAGTCGGCCACTTGCTCAGCACTGGCTGTCTTGTCTTGAATTCTCTAAGTCCCCTGGAGCCCGGCAAACACTTCCAAGTGCCGCTTGCAGGTTTCAGGAGAATCTCATGCTTAGGAGGTATTAAAGTGATTTTTTAGTATTTAATTATCACTGCTCATCAGGGTTAGGGTGTCATTTTGTTTATGTGTTTTTCAGACAGCAACTTTCAGAACGTTAAACAGACTTCTGCTGTTCCCAAGGTTCCCGCTCCCCTAGTCTCTGTGGGAGGGTAAGTTTGATACCTGGGGAACAGTTGTGTCAGGCATTTTTAAAAAAACTCTACGATGATTTAATTGAATACAAATATTCACTAGTTTCCACCTGTTTGTCAGGTGCTTCTAGGTGGTCATAAATGGCATATAATACATACCGTTAGATACAGGGATAACTGGGTCTACATGCCTGTCACAGAAATCTTGTTTTTATAAAAATTTTAAAGAGACCCATCAGAGGTTCCACAGGAAGTCACCCCACCCCCACTCCCAGGAAAAGGCATCATTTTCTGCCTGTTGAGGCCTTGAAAAGGTTGTAGTTTTGAGTTAGCTCATTTTTAAGATCTTATCAATAATAGTAAATAATTTATATAGTTTTAATTTCTGCTACTCTTAGTATCATGGGTTTGGATAGGGTTTTAAAGCATTTTTATTTAAATTATATATAAAATAACAGGATGGGGGCCTGGGGTGATCTCTCAGGGGCAGGAGGGCCTGCCTGGCAAGTGCAAAGTCCTGAGTTCGATCTCTGGTTCCACAAAACAACAACAACAACAACAAACAAACAAACAAAAAAACAACAGGATGTAAACACTGCTATTATGGTTTGTATCTAGTTGTCCCCCCAAAGCCTCATGTAAATCATGGGGCTGAGGCAGCTTCAGGACAGCAAGTTGCTCGAGGGGAGGGGCCAGAGGATGGGGCAGGGCTTGTGAGGCGGGGCCAGAAAATGCTAAGTGTTAAATTGACAGCATGCGCACCCCCTACGCCTGGTGGCCTCTCTGACAGGTGTGGAGCAAGTCATCCTGGACACAGCCATGCCCCACGCTTCTCCTCCAGTCTCTGTAGAGCAGGGACAGTGTCTTGAAACCTCTAGCAACTGTGAGCTAAGTAAACTTTTCCTTCCCTCATTTTGAGCGTCGGGTATTTGTCCCAGCTACAAGAGAAGAGTAACTAAGACAACTACATTAGCATTTCATGGCTCTAAATTGTCCCGCATTATGTCATATTTTAAAAGCATTTGTAGGAGGGCCAGCCACATAGCTCAGTGGATTAAGCTCCTGTTTAGGCAGACGCAGACAGGGGTGTTGGATCCCCAGCTTGCCATGCCGGCCCCGCCCCCGGGGTGCGCTGAGATGGTGACTGAGACTGGGCATGGCACTTAGGAGGCTGAACACAGGAGGATCACTACGAGTCCCATCTGTGTAGTGAGACTCTGTAGTCCCTGTACTAAATATATTTAAAAAATATTTGTAGTGTTGCTTTACAAGTCGGTGTATGAATTACTGAGTTAAAACAATTCACCTTGAAACTAAGGGAATACTAACGCAAGTCTGCTAAACTTGGTAAGAATTTCCTTAAGCTCATTCAAATACAGAGGTATGCATAAAATAAACAATACTTCGACCTTACTTTTTCGCAGGTACTGGGAATACGCGGGGACTCAGGAGCTCATGCTTGCCAGGCAGGCGCCATGCCACTGAGCTGTAGCCTGCCCATCCCTCGACCTTGGTACACAGGTTAGGAGCGTGTGCTCCGGGGCAGGCAGGCCTGGGGGCGTAGCCAACTGCTCTTCTGGGTAGCTGTGCAATTCTGAGCAAAGTCATTCCCAGACTCCTCAAATGTTCTCCTCAGCGAAATACAGAGCCTAGGTCCAACTAAAGGGGCCACAAGGGTTATTTATTTATTTATTTGTTTGCTTGTTGTGTTTGTTTGTTTCTTTATTTTATTCATTTTGTGGCTGGCTCAGCCTGCCCTGGTGGTGGCGCTGGCGCAGCATGTGGTGCCGGGGATTGAACCGCAGTCCCCGCAGTTGCCTGAGCCCTCCTAAGCAGGCGCTTTAGACCACTGAACCATCTCGCCGGCCCCCACAAAGGTTATTAAATGAGATGAAGCCTGTAAAAGCTTCTGGCACAGGGCCTGGTACTAGTCCTCATTACATGTTAGCTATGGTTGCAACTATTATCAACCCCCACGAGTCACAGGTGGCAGCAGGCTTCGCCCTAGTCCCACTCCTCAGCACCCTTCTCTGTCCTTGGCAGTTTTGCACAATCGGGGTGCAGGAGTGGGGTCTAGGGTTGTTCTCAGAAGGCTCACGCCATCTGAAGACCCGAGCACTCACCGGATCTGGAGGAGCAGGTCCAGGTAGGCCGTCCTTACCATGTTGACCTGGGGGCCAGACAGAAAGCCGGAACAGAGAAAGCTGCCCGAGTCGGCCAGGATGCCGTGGAGGGCAAAGAGGTCGCAGAGCCGCTTCAGCGCGCAGTGGATCGCGGGCTCGTGCTCCAGCTTCTCCAGCGCCTCCTTGAAACTCTTCACGGTGATGTAGTAGCAGTGTGCCTGCAAGGGCCCAAGGGCGTGTGACCACGGGTCTCTCTTCTGCCTCCACCGGTCACCCTGTGGCCTGTGGCAGCCCGTGGCCGTCTTTTGGGTCAGCTCCCTGGCCAATGACGGAGCCGTTTCCCCTGGGGCGTGGGGTGTGTGCGCGTCTGCCAGGCACTGGGGGGCTCGGGGTTGGCCTCTGGGGTCCTTGTTTTGCTTGGGAACTTTCAAGCAGGGTTGCAAGTGGACAGAAAGGGTATAGGAGGCATGCGGGGGCAGCCCCATCTTTCTCAAAAATACAGCTTCTACTGTCTGCCTGGTCAAAGCATGTGCACACAGACAGACAGACAGACAGACACATGCACGCACGCACACATGCACTGTGAGGTGGGAAAGCGAGGGTTCAAGTGAATGTAAAGTTGATTACAGTGAGCTAAACTTCTGGAAGTACATACTGCTGTTATATAGCCCAGACACAATGGCCTGGCTCTGTCCCTTGCTAAAATAATAATTTATTACCGGTAGTAAGGGACCAGGCCATCTGCCCAGGGAGAGCCCCCTCTGACAGATGGGCTGCTGCCCCTAGGCCGCTCCCCTCAAGCCCAGCCACTGAAGAGTGAATGCCGGACTGCAGCAGCCTTCAGGGCCTGCTCTCCTGCCCTAGTGATTGGTACCTATTTTTGAATATTTCCCCTCTGTGTAACAGAAATGCACATACTTGTTTTATCAGGTGGAAAGAGAAAGAGAGAAGGAGGGAGGGAGGGAGGGAGAGACAGAGGGACCTCTTGGCTGGGCATGGTGCAGCACGCCTGCCATCCCAGCATTCCAGAGGCTGAGGCCGGAGGACTGCTGTGAGTGTGAGGGCAGCCTGGATAAAGAGGGACCGCGAAACCAGCCTGAATTACAGAGTGGGATTCTGCCCCAAAAAGCAAAAAAAAAAAAAAAGGTGCCTCTTTGATTTTTACGTGCGCACAGATCGCCTGACAAGGAAGGGCCAAGGCTGCATTTCTGACAGGCTCCTCTGTGAAGCTTATGCTACCGGGCCCGACTTCCAGCAGCCAGGCCTGGAGCAGTGGCGAAGCTATGGCACCCGGGCCAAACAGGAGTCTCGGAAAAGGCTCGCCGTCTCTGGTCTAGGATGACGTGAGGTTCAAGAGAGCTCATGCAAAGGGTGGAGGAAGGGCATCTTGGGTGGCGGGACCTCCTTGCAAGGCTGTACTTCGTGAAGCTGACGGCCATCTTTGTGAAGCCCAAGCCCTGGGGCGTAAGAAGGTGGAGGGGAATGAGGGGGCTGGGTGGGCCTTCCCGGAGCCAGGGCCCTGAAGGGCTGTGAAGGAGCTGGTCAGGGCTTTATCCTGTGGGGGAGGTTGAGGAGTGCCCACGGCCTTCTGTGGGGTGGTGACGGACCCTGCCTTTCCTGGGAGGCCGCGGGCAGCTGCTCACAGCCCCACTCTGTCCGTGCACCCAGCTCCTCACAGCTGGGCTGGGTCTGAGGGAGCCCCGTGTGAAAGGGGCAGGTGCGCTGGTGGCTGCACAGCCTCTGGGGCTCGGCCGGCGTCCAGGGCAGCACGACGGGAGCCTCCGTTTTGTACTGGAGCCCTGCTTCTGCTCTGACCCTCAGGCCACACCCGCAGAGGTCCAGGCCCTGGGTGGAGAAGTCGGGAAAGGGAGACCTGCCCTGGGACAAGGGGTAACCCCTGAGGAGGGGAAAGGCTGCGTCCTGGCCCCGGCCACCTCTTCAGGGCAGCACGTTGGCTCAGTCTTCACGGGAGCCCTACACATAGGAAGGAGCTAGTCGGCCCGTTTTCCAGATGAAGAGACCCAGCTCGGAGACACTAAATTCTTTGTTCAAGGTCATGCAGGACTTTAAGTGGATGAGATGGGGTCTGGACCAGGGCTGTCCTCTTAGCTGCTACCCGGGCTACCAAAGCCCGCTAGGCCTGAGGCCGGGCTGAGCCTTCCCCTGCTGGGGCGGCGCTCACAGGCCACAGTCTGTCAGCCAGCACCAGTTCCAGGCCTCTGTCCTTACTGACCCCCACGCCAGTATCTCCTCACCTGCACTTACAGCTTATAGAGAGACAAGGCCCGGCCTGCTGTGGCCCTGGAGACTGCTCAAACGTCACGGCCTTGCGAAGCCACCAGAGCCTCTCTCTGTTCCCAGAAGTGGGCTTGGCCTCCTGCCCTTGGGTCCCAGAGCTCACCAGGCTGCTCATCACCCTGAGGCTGCCCGCAGCCCCTGTGGGTGTGGCAGAAGCTAGTTCACCCATGGCGCTCCTTCCTGCCCGTCTGGCCGGCCCAGCCCTGCTCTAGGAGCCTCCCTCAGGGCTGTCTGGTCTGAGGATGTCGTTCTCCAGGCCTGAGGTCTGAGGGTTCCAG
Organism: Capromys pilorides; assembly: GCA_004027915.1. Taxonomy (NCBI): domain Eukaryota; kingdom Metazoa; phylum Chordata; class Mammalia; order Rodentia; family Capromyidae; genus Capromys; species Capromys pilorides. The sequence goes on from PVKN010012273.1 coordinate 15,518, forward strand.
TGTTTATTTTAGCTTTTACACTGTTAGTAGGACCAGGGTCCCAGCCACCTAAGCTCAGGGGCCTTTACCTCCTGTGGGGTCCCGGGGCTTGAACTCAGGGCTTCAGCACTCAGCTACTCCCCGGCCCATTTTGTAATTTGAAGACAGGTTTTGCTAAACTGCCCAGGCTGGGCTTGAACCTGCGATGCAGTCTCACCTCTTGCCTCCCCCCAGACTCTAAGGCCTGTCCCTTCCTTCCACCCCTCAGCATCTCTGCACCCACCCACTTCTCCAGAGTTCTCTGCGAAGCTCAGAGTGGGGGCTGCCCGGAGGCTTCGACCGCTATGGCCCTTCCTTCGGCCTGGCCTCCCTCCCCGTCCACACAGCCCTACGGTGCTCATGATTCTTCTGGAATGAGACGCTGATCTCTTTCCCTCTCTGACTGAGACTTGGCAAAGGTTTCCCACGGCCGTGAACACCAGACCCCAGCTTCCACAGTGGTGCTGCAGGTTCCAGGTCCTGCCTCTCTTCTCCCCTTCTTTTCTATGCCTCAGTTGCTCCTAAGGAGGGCTGGAGCTGTCTCCCAGGCACCAGACATTCTGTATGTCCTGATGCTCCCTTTGCTTAGAAACCTTTCTCCCCCAAAGCTGCCACCCCACCCTGCGCCAAGCTGATTTCAGCACACCCTGAGAGATCTTTCCCCTTGAGGCGCTTCTGGGAAGCGAGCCCAGATGCACCTGCCCCGGGGTCCCCCAGCAGCCACTATTTCCCGGTCCCTAAGCTTCTTTGGGGATGGACAGCGGCTTGCTAGTGCGCACCCAGCCCAGGGCCCAAATATTTGCCAACTGACTTTCAATTATTCGCCAGCACAAAACATAGTGAAAATTGAATCAGACATCCAAGAATTGCTTCGAGGGCTAAGGGGAGGCATGACCTGCTTTTCTATCTGTGAGGAAATGTTTGAACAACCTGAAGCAAATCCAATACCGCTGCCTCATTGCCTGCTCCCCTAAGAGCTGCCAGCAAGATTGCTTTGGAGTTAAGTCCTTTAATTAAAATACCTTGAACTAAAGCTCTGGCCGTGAAATGAGGGCAGCGGGCAGCGGGCAGCGCCGGGCTGGCTGCGGCCTGACAGCAGAGGTAGGATTTTCCCAGCGGGGTGGCCTGCCTGCCCGGGCCACGGCAGGGCCCCCTGCAGCTCACCTTAGCAGCCTGCAGGAGGAGGATGCTGGTCCGGTTCCAGGCCTCGTGCTCGTCGGTCCCGGATTGTATCAGCATCTGCAGATGATGCACTGAGTCCTGTAGGAGGCTGAGGGTCAAAGGAAAAACATGCTGCGTTTGTGTGACACAACCGGCACACAGGCCCATGTGTCCCGGAGTCACTGGAGTGATTCCTATGTCCCTGTCACTACGGTGGGATGAAGCTAAAGGCTTTGCAAACATTACCTCTCCAAGGCAGACAGTCCCAATTACATCAGAAAAAACTTAGTCCACTGGGGGAGGTGGACTAACTCATCCAGAGCCCCGCAGCTAGCCAGGAATAAGCCAGAATTTGGATTCGTGTTGCGCGAAAAGGAGGGCTGGCCCTCTTCCTAAAGCCCACTCTGTCCCCCTAACCAGTGTTTTCTGGCTATTCTGTAGGGCGGGGGTGGCTTCCTACGAGAGTGATGAGTGCGAACGGTGATTTATTTAAAAGCTAGAGAGGCCTCTCAGTGCCCAGCCCGCTACAGTTCCACCTCAAGCACCTCATTCTTGACCTCCAAAGTTAGTCATTTGTCATCCTGTTAACTTTTAACCTCTTGCATTTTCTAGTCCTTGCCTGTCCACCCATGACTCTTGGAGTGTAAACTGAGTTGTTTATATTTTGGTGGTACCGGGGATTGAACTCAGGACCTTGTGCTTGCCACACAGGCACTTATTCTACTGAGCTGTCTCCCGGCCCCTGAACTGTTTATTATTAAGTAGTATATATTTATTTTGCCTTGTCAGGGAGAAGATACACAGATGTCACACTGAGTTCGAAGTCAGGAGAGAAAATGGCATTGTAATCCTTCGCAGTCCCGTCTTTCCTCCTTCCACCTCCCCCTGCTGCCGCGTCAGCTTTGGGGCTTTATCAGGCTGCTCTGCTGACTGATCCCTACCTCTTAGGATATGCCTGGCGCTCTCTAAGCATGAATTGATGAGGTAAATAAGTGTCTCAAGTTTCTTCTAATCTCTAAATAACTATTAGTCATCTCTGGCCCCACAGGTTGGGATATAAGACCTCTTGTGATATAGCGAAAGTGTCTTTTTCTCCTGGTTTGTTTTTGTGGCTTCAGGTGTGGGGCAGAGTTCAGAAGAATCCCCTTTAGGGAATCTCACCTGTCTTTTTGAAATGGGGTCCCTATGGGCTGGGCCTTCTTTTTAATCCCTAGATTCTAGCACTTTTGATCACTGTCAGAGTAGGCACCTGAAATTACTCATTAAATGACAGAATGGATGAGTGCTGGGGTTTCCCCGAACCTAGCAGACCCTGGAAATCAGCCATATTCTTGGATATAGCTAGTTTTTTTTTAAATAAGGTCTTGCCACGTAGTTCATACTGCCCTTGAACTCACCATGTAGTCCAGGCTAGTCTTGATCTCACAGCCTTCCTCCCACCTCAGCCTCCCAAGTGTTGGGCTTACAGGTTCACAGCCAGTTTTGTTTTTTTCTTTTAAATTTTATTTATTTATTTATTTGTTTGTTTATTTATTTGTTTGCTTGTTGTGTTTGTTTGCTTCTTTATTTATTTATTTTGTGGCTGGCTCAGCCTGCCCTGGTGGTGGGGCTGGCGCAGCATGTGGTGCCGGGGATCGAACTGCAGTCCCTGCAGTTGCCTAAGCTTTCCTAAGCAGGTGCTTTAGATCACTGAACCATCTCACTGGCCCCATGTTTTTGAAAATTATGTTTGGCTAATGGGCTACTGCAAACTCACGGGTAGTGGTTTACTTACTCGGATTTGTTGGACGGTGACACAGCTGTAGGGTGCCACCCTACGGGCATGGGGACTGCACTGCAAGCTACCACAGGAAGCTAATGATTTGAAAACTTCCTCTCATAGGCTAGAGCCTGTAGAAGATGTCCTCTGCCACTGTGACCAAGATACGGCCATGGTGGCGGTCGATGGCTGATGGGTAGGGTGTTCCCTTCTCTCAGTCTCTGGCTGGAGGAGCCAGAGGCAGGGGAGGGGTGGATCTTAGCAGTCCTCGGGGAGTCTCCGCCACCCAATCCCACGGTCTCGGCGTGCGCGGGTGCTGGCTCACCTGACCGCCATGTGTGCCCAGGCCTCGGTGTAGAGCTCTGGGTGGAGGAAGTCGGCTGCCCTCTGGGCCGGGCACTTGGCCGTGTGAGTGGCGGTGAGATAGGAGACAGACTGAGGCAGAGACTTCTGCGATGCTTGCCGGTAGCTCTTCACCAGAAACCTGGGGGTGAGGGTGGGCACGGTGAGGCGGGAGACCCAGGGCTGAGGGGCTGGGGCAGACACCTCACAACCCAGACAGAACACTCTGCAGGCTGCTGGGGCTTCTGCTCTGAGGGCCGCTGCTGACCTGTGGAAGCTGAGGACAGGGCGCAGGTGAACAACGCGAATGACGCAGGCCGTGGGAGCTAAGGGGGACCCTGCAGTGTCCAGGGGCCAGGCGATGTCCTGGGGTCCACATGGCCTCCATTTCTAGCTGGGGATCTACTTGCCCAGCACGGAAGTGGACAAGAATGTTTCTGAGGTGCTGGCCACAGTGGCCAGTGGCCTCCAGCCACTGTATTCCCTTTTGTATGATTTAAAAAGCCCTGGAAAGGCCTTCGTTCCTTCATTCCTGTCTCCCTGAGTACAGAATGAGAGGAAAGCCTTTGGCGGCCTCAGGGCGGCGGCTGGTCAGCCACGCCTTCCTTCCTCTCGGCCCTGGCAGCCCCCTGTGGGTGGCACTGGAGGCTGAAGCCTGGTCTTCTCACCGAGCAACTTCCCCAGCCCCTTTCGTCTTTCTGAGACAGAATCTCTTGATATCACTAAGACATCCAGGTTGGGCTTGAGCCTATGATCCCCCTGCCTCACCCTCCCAGCATGCTGGGGCTACAGGCATGTGCCCCCATGCCCAGTGTGAAGCCTCGCACGTCGGTTCTGTAACTGAGCCTGAGATAGTAGAGGCAGGTGGGTTCCCTGCCCTCACAGGACTCTAGTGTAGCTGGGGCGCATAGCTAGACAGGTAAGTCCAAGCACGCCAACGTCAGTAACAGCGTGGAGCCCACGATGTGGAGGGGGATTTTCTTTTGAGCAATGGGAGGCCAGTGAGCACTATTTATTTATTTATTTATTTACTTATTTATTTATTTTTTGTGGAACCTGGGATTGAACTCAGGTCCTTGCACTTGCCAGGCAAGTGCTTATTCTACTGAGCTATCTCCCCAGCCCCCAGTGAGCACTTTTAAACAACAGAAAGATTTGATTTTCTCTAGATTTTGAAAGCTGCCTCTCCTGCCTAGGGAGAAGTGGGGTAGGAGAATAAACTGGGCTGGACGTTGCATATCCGTAACCTTGGCATGAGGAGGCTGAGGCAGGAAGAATGCAGTGGGTTCAAGGCCATCTTTGCTACACTGCGAGTTCAAGGCCAGCCTCAACCACATAGTGAGAATTTCTTTCTTTCTTTCTTTCTTTCTTTCTTTCTTTCTTTCTTTCTTTCTTTCTTTCTTTTTCTTTCTTTCTTTCTTTCTTTCTTTCTGTGGGACCAAGGTTCAAACTGACGACCTTGCCCTTGCCAGGCAGGTACTTGTGCCACGGAGCTATCTCCCTGGCCCCGAGAACTTCTTTCAAACAAAGCAAAACAGCAAAGAACCAGGACACCGGCGAGGAGACCCATGTTGCTGTCTAGTGGGCAAGGGTGGTGGCCTCTCTCAGTGGCGTCAGTTAGAGACATGCTGTGGGACTTACCAGGGCGCCCTCCTAGCCTGCGCCCTCCGTGGGCTTCAGGCAGATGCTTGACCTAGCAGAAGCTGAGGTGCTCCAAGGGGCTCAGGGGATGCCCGGGCCACTATGGGCCTTACCTGGCTACCTGGAGGTACAGCACGGTATTCTCGCCCTCATAGGTGCAGGAGGCCAGCGCCTGGGTGGCCAGGGACGGCATGTTGCTCAGCTTGGAGTAGCCATGTCCGCCGCAGGCCCTGCGGCACAGCTCGACCCCGTGGGCGCTGAACTCCGTCATCATGGCCTTGGCGCCTGTGGTCAGCGCGTGGAGCTGTAAGGACAGGAGGAGTCAGGCCCTGTCGGGGGACCCCGCAGGGACAGTGGCGTCCCGCTAACCCAGCCCTTACCGCATGCCGAGCCCTGCCCGGTAAGGTCGGGCTCAGCTCGCGCTGTGAGTAAGGCTGAGACTCAGGCGCGCACGCATGCGTATCT
>PVKN010012274.1:0-20918 GCA_004027915.1 Capromys pilorides
CTCTTGCTGCTTACATTGTGCGTTTGCGTTTCTTTGTATGCTGCTTCTCCTTGACTGTAACTCAAGTTTCGGGCCCAGGAAAGGAGATGAACAGGAAAAGGAAAGAAAGAAGAGATCAAGCCAGAGCTAGGAGAAATAGGTTAAAGGTGGTAGGGTTGTAGGCAGGAAACCCAGCGCGTGTTGGAAACTGCCAAAATCCTTTTTGGGTGCAGGGCAGGGTTCTATTACGGCACTTCCAACATTAGAATATATTGCGTCTCTTTTTGCCCTGCAGTTGAGATTTTTTTTTTTTAATGTGGGCTCAGGCTGCCTTAAGGGTGGGTGTGGGGATCAAACCGCAATTCCCTGTGCCTAACAGGCATTGCCAGGGCGAAGGTGCTTAAACCACTGAGCTAACCCAAAATCCCCCTGCGCTGCAGTTGATGAAATGCACACTAACCGATTCTCCCTTTTGAATGACAGAGCCTGCTCGGGTTAAGGAAGTGCTTCCCCCAATACCGGAGCTAGAAGCTCCGTCTTCTCTGCATCAGTGAGATCAATACACAGGTGAGTGATGGAACAGCCTTATCGACTATTTGGCTTGTTCATTATAAGCATGAGTGATTCAGGGAGGTACGGTTCACCCCAAACTACATTTCTATCTGGGTGCAGGAGGAAAAAGTGATGACCCTGGAAAAGTGATTGCATGTGAATCAGAGACACGAACTAAAACCATTGTTTTCTCCAGGATCTAGGAAAGATTGGTAAACTAATCTCTCTATTAGACTAATCTCTCTGAATCTGTTAAACTAGCCCTGGGCTGTCAGCGCATCCGTGGACACTATTTATCCTGGAATTGACCCACAATTCAGTCACAGCATGAGAAGAGAGAATGCTATCTGTTAAGCAAAGCTCTGCCCCCACCTCGCCACGATTACTGAACTAAGAAACTTCTTAAATCTAAAGAAGTTCAATTCACTAGTAACCTTGATGATTGCACACTGATTTCCATATATTTGAACCAAGAACTGTGGGCAGAAGTACCGTAGAAGCTTTTCCCACTCACTCAACCAAAATTTATTAAGTAGCTATCATGTTAAAAGTGCTCTTTGGCTATTGTAGGGTGTATAAAAATTATAACAGGGTAGAGTTACTTTTATACTATCTTATTGTGCTTGATGGTGACTAGCTGAATTATTCATTCTTCACAATATGAGAGTGGTTACAAGTCAAGATCCTAGCAGGAAATTGACATCACACTCTAAGTGAATAAATGAGCAGAGTTCAATGCAAGGCTTAATAAACAGGATGTGGGAGAACAGAAAGGGTGAAGACAGGTTCCTTGGGCTGTGGCAGCGGGCGAGGAGCTGAAGGGGCAGGGAACCTAGACAAGGAGGGTGCGGGAGGGAGGGAGAGACACACGCATGGAAGGAGTGGGGAGGGAGGTGGGAGGGATAGAGGAAGAGAAGAAGAGAGAGGGAGGGAGAGAGAAACGAAAGGAGGCAGGGAGGAAGGAAAGAGAAAGAGGGAGAGAGGAAGACAGAAGGAGGAAAGGAGGGAGGGAGGGAGAAAGGGAGAGAGAGAAAAAGAGTCCTCACTCCATGCAGAATGAATGTATAAGAAGGCTGTGTGACAGGGCTATAACCTCTACAATGACAGCATGGCCTGTGGCTACCCTGAAGAAAGAACAAACACCCACTGTGGTGTCTTCCCCTGTACTCTCCATCAGGTAGGCCGTGCGCGGCAGCCATATAGGAGCCGCCAGAGAGGTTGCTGGCAGGCAGATCAGGCCCAGAGAGGTGGTAGAAGAGTCCAGCACAGATGGCTTAGCCTATCAGACTGTAGCTGCGGGTCCAGGATATGTCTGTGGTCCTGGTTTAGGAGATGCAGGGCTTAGTGGACTCACTCAGTGCTGTGGGCTCAGGAATTCCTAGGGAGACTAGAAGGTGGTCATGCAGTTGTTTCCATACCATGTTACTGGATGTAATGGTTGATGTGTTTATTTTGCTCCTCATTCCAGGCTGCTCAACGTTGTACAAGAAGAGTCATTCATCAAATGAGTGCCAACTATGTGCCAGGAATTCTGCTCATTGGCAAAAATAACAAGGCAGTCAGTGGTGGAGCCAGAGTAAGAAGCCTCTAATTCCAGTGGAGAGTGTCACGTAGCATAACAGAAATATTCAAAGGACCAAATGATGTAGGGGAGAACAAGAGAGACCCTTACACTCAGAGGACACTGTGCTTATTATTTACAGTGGGTTACACGGAAGTTGGTTGAGTGGAAGATTAAACCCTAATTCTATGCCTCTCCCCTAGAATGATGAGATGTAACAATTGACAGAAGCCCTTGTGAGCACGTCAGGCTTGCATTTAGCACATTTAGAAGGCAAGCCAAATGTACTGCAGTGGCAAGGCTGGAGAAGACCTGGGTTTCCTGACCCTACGTGGAGAAGCTTCTTATCACTACTTCTGTCCTCTTTGGAGCATACGGGGCTCCATTGTGTAACCAAGGAGTCGGAAGATCTCTTCATCAGTGACTCGAGATAGATTTTTTGTGCTCTTTGAAGATGGTTTTAATAAATGATGTAAAATTATTATTTTTTACGAATTATGATTTAAGCAATACTTGACTAAAGTCTTAAGTGAATATTACTTGCTTAAAAAACAAAACAAAACTTCAGAATATCCCTGAACAAATTGGACTGGCCTCTGTTAAAGAGTATTCACAGTTTCATTTGGGGACTGAGTAGGGGAATGTTAGGGTCCAGCCAAAAATGCACAAAAAGCAAAAGCAGGAATGAGAACATAGTTGATGAGAAGTAATTTGAGAGAATTCACTTGACTCAGGAGAGCAAGGGAATGAATGTTTGCAAGGAAACATTATGAGTGTGGAAGAGAAGGTGATGAGACCCCAGGGGAATGGGAGAAGCAACTCCTCCCGACACCTAAGGGTGTTTTTTAAAAAACAATTCAAGGATACAAAAATGAAATGAACTTAAATGAAATGGTTGAGTGCTTAAATTTATGTACTCTAAAAAATTTTTCATTTATAAAAGAACACAAAAAATAGTAAAAAAAATTACAAATGGTATAGAGTTACACTAAACAAAATGGTAGAAATTAACAATGGTTATCATACTGCATATTGTTGTCTTAAAATTAGTTGTTCATATTACCAGATATAAGCCTATATGTTTGGTCAAAAATTATAAAAAATTAAAAAGAAGAAAGAAATTAAGCATTAACTGCTGTTTTCAATAGACCAGAAATCAGCAGTACAATTATCCAAGCTATCTTGCAAATATGGATACATGATTTCTTCTTTTCTCCTTTCCCTCATCCTGGTTGTTCCTTCCTTTAGAATAGTTTCTCTTCTTTTCACAGAATTCATTGTGCCTCTGATTGTATTTATTTATTTTATTTTTAAAACTTTATTTATTTTATTTATATTATGGCCAGCTGAGCCTGCCCTGGTGTTGGGGCTGGCACAGCATGTGGCGCCAGGGATTGAACCACGGTCCCTGCAGTTGCCTAAGCTTGCCTAAGCAGGTGCTTTAGACTGCTAAACTATCTTGCTGGCCCTCAGATTGCATTTAGAGTGCTTAAATTTAATAGCAAAATGTTTCCTTTGATTTCTTTGGCTTTTATATTTCTTATGCTACTATGGTTATCAAGAATAATTAGAGTTGTTAATTATGATAACATGCAAATATTGACAAAGGGGCAACTCTTAAATGTTGAAAAATACTCTCGGAGTAAAAACAGAACTTAAGGGATGGGAACATAGCTCGGTGGTGTAAGCACCTGCCCTGCAAGTCCAAAGATGTGGGTTTGATGCCTGGTATTACATGAACTGCAAGCCCTGGAACCCTGGTTGCGCTGTGTGAGCCACTGAAACTGGGCATGGTGGCACAAGCATGTAATCACAGTGCCGGGGAGACTTGGACAGGAGGATCACTACGAGTCTGAGCTGTGTAGCAAGACCCTGGACCAAATAAATAAATAAAAGATTAAAAAATATATTTTAAAATGGGACCTAATTTTCTGACCTCATTCTATGGTTAAAATTGCTTATCTGAGTCGACTTCCAGATTTAACTGTAGGGTCAGACTTACCATGAAGTGCTGTGGTTTGGAGAAGCTATCCTAAGTTACAGTATATTGCATACTGAATATTTCAAGGTGAACAAATCCAAGAGAACAAAAGAAGCAGGTCACTCTAAACTTACCCACACCACATTTCTTTGCTGCAGCAGTTAATAAAACATTTTTGGCCTTCCTCTGAGACTGATATAAAGACCCTCATGTGAGAGGTCCCATCCCTACACGCAGAAGGAAGGATTATCCTCAATTTTCAAAGACACAGGTGCCTAGAAAATTCAGAGCAAACAGCCCTGCCTAGATCCCCCCAGCTTACCGTCAATACAGTACGCCACTTATGCCCTGTTCTATTTCTCCACGACTCTTCATCAAGCCTGTTACTAAAAAGGCTCCGGCTTTACCTTTTCTTCGGATCTTCATTTCCTTTTGAAACCTCTTGTCTTGTGCAAAAGTTATCTAAATAAATCAATTGATACTTCCTCTTGTTGATTGCTGTAGAGGCCTCAGCCATGAACCTTCAAGGGTAAAGGTGAATGATGTTTATCTTCTCTTACATAAGCAACCAAAACAGGAACGAATGTTCTAGTGCACAGACATTTTTCTGGTATCTATTTTTTCCCCATAGATCACAAACTAAATTTTAATTGTAAAATTCAGGAACTCACGGTCTGGCAAATGGAATTCTACTAGTCTTACTTTTTTTTGTCTATGTACCTTGGATTAATAAGTGAGTTATCTCAGGTCTGAGATTTTCTAGTGTTTAAAGATGTTGTACTCCATGGGGCATGGATATTATACAATTGCTGAAGAGCCAAATTATTGTTTCTCTGCAGATCAGCAGTGATGTTCTGATAGATTACTTGGAAATTAGTGGGAATTTGGCTTACAAAAGGCATAAATTAAGCATCAAGTTTTGTTAAATTGTGGCAGATCTTAGAAGGCAGTTTCATTTATTTATTAAAATAACAGACTTTGGTAGGCGTTGGGAAGCACACAGAGGTGTAGGAGCTGATAAAGGAGGCTGAATATGCCTACCACTAGTTAAAATACTAGACATAATAGAGTTACACAGTATCATTTACAGGGTGCTGGCTTCCTGCTGAGACCAATAAAATCTCTGGCCTGAAGGAATCGGGACAAGTTGCTAGACAAGGCGGCTTTCCTGGTCTCTCAGAACCATCAAATCTCCCCAAAATGCACTTTCTCACCCCTCATTTGTCATACCTGTTATTCGCCATTATTTTTGTGATTAGAGATGCATGTTTGCCTGTCTCTAGGCTGGAAAGTACCTCAGAAAGGAAACATGCTGGCCCTGCTGGTGCAGTTGTTGCAGTGTGTCGCTCACTCGGAAGCTTGTCTTTGAGGAGTAGATGAAGAGGCATTTGTAAGTCCCTGCTACACAGGTGACATGTGCCGTGCATACCTGTGGAGGACCACCTGGGTGACTTTCCTTGAAAGAAGAGCAGTCATCTCCATTTTGGCTGGGCCTGACCCTATATCTATGTATTAATAGGTACAGAGCTGGCTAGGACTTCTCCTTATTCTTTCAATCGGCCTCAAGCAGTGCATATTGCTCTAGCTGAGGTACTGGTGGCAGTCTCTGAGACTGCATGCATGTGTCCCTGAGAACCCACACCTGTTGTGCTTTAATATGATCTGGGTCAAGACAGGACGAAGAACCAGTGCTCCACGCTGTTGGCTGGGATTGAGCCTCGAGATAAAGGCTATGACTTCCTTGAAAGGCTTGAAAGATTACACACCAGACCCCAAAACATTAGGTACTATCTCTATAATATAATGCAAATCACTTTTTCTGCATATCCTCTGCATATTGCGGAGGTAAATACCAACCTCCTACCCAGCCCAGCTCACAGTACTTAACTACTTCCTGCAATTCTCAGTCATTCATCCGTAAGCCACTCCTCCTTCATGACTGAATAAAACCCAGGTGAAGCCCTGGGTCAAGGCCTTTGATCCAGATAGCCATTACCATGGCTGGACTTAGGACCCCTTGGCACCCCATAATTATAAATATGCTTTAGTGTCTATTATGGCCGTGGGTTGCACCCAGAGTGGTAGATTGGAATTGACTTGGTGGAATTCTAATAATGTATCTTTGGGATTACAAATATAAACTTCTTAGACTGAGACAAGGACTAAAAAGGATTCGCTACACATACTTTCTTATGTTCCTCACAAGGACACCTTGCCACAGTGTCGTTCTTGCCTGGCTCACCAATCTACCACCGTCTCAGGATCGAGGTGAGATTCAGCCTTAGGTTGCCTGGGCAGCACTGCTCCGCCTACCACGGGGTGGGCAGAGGAGGCCCAAGGATCAGGGTAGCTGGAGGGGCTGCCTGAGAGAGGGGACCACAGCTAGAGCCCTGCCAAGCTCTGTTAGGAGAGCAAGGAGGTGGGTTGCTATCCCTGAAGGAGACAGCTGGTGGGACTGTTGGCTGCCGGTCACTGGCCCTGGCTGTCTTTCATAGAGACATCTCTACCCAAATGGCCCAAATAAAAAAATGAATCTGTTGTACTTAATGCCTGGCATGATTTCTGGCTTTTATTAGCAGCACTAATCCTAGATTTTAGCATATCTTGCTTCTCAACTGGTCCAAGGTCAACCTTGATCCACTCCAGAGCTTCTTCCTGTGACTTGTGTCTCAGTCCTAGCTCCTTTACCTCTATACTCAGCTGAGCAGCCAGGGCCCTAGTCCCTGGCCACAAGACACAGGCATGCTTTGGAGAATGGAGACAATGGCATCGTGCCAGGAGGCTGCCACAGTCATTCCATCCCTGAGTGAACACAGTGGAATCAGAATGGCAGCCAGAGGAGAGGATATGGAGGGAAAATTGGTGGCACCCAGTAAATGGACTAATGGGTGGTAGGGGTAAGGATGCATAGCGAGAGGAGCGGAGGAGGGACACAGTGGTAACCCGCCTGACCTCTGCCCAAGCGTCAAGCTGTCCATTTTGGTCTTGAGATAGTTTCACTTTCTCAGAGATTCTCTCCCAACTCTGCACATGCATTGTGCCTTAGGCTCACCCTTCCCTCTAAAATAAAACCTTAGTATTAAGGTTTAATTGCAGGGTTGACACTTGGTCTGTACAAGGTTTGTCATTACTGGCCCAGGAAATTTGTGAAGAAAAGAAGAAATACAAGGCTGAGCGTGCTCAGAGGTAGAGCATTTGTCTAGCTTGCATGTGCGAGGTCCTGAGCTCCACTCCAAGGACAAAACATAAAACAAACAAAGACATATAAAAACAAAATCACCCGCCCAAACAATGTCTTGGGGTACATGAAACTTTGCTTTGAGAGCCTGTGTCATTTATCCACATCTATGTGTGAAGACAGTGCGGTCTGGGGCCCCTGTCTCTACCCAAGTTTCCTCAGTGTTCAAGTGGGCTGTGAGAACTTGTGTATTTACACTTAGGAAAATGATATCAAGTGTGGTATCACTGAAACAGGCGAGAATCACACAGTCAGCATTGTCATTATCTGCCAAATTGTTGCTCAGAGGAACCTCTGACAGAATCACTTCTCACCCACTGAACAACATCTTGAGACAAGGCAGCAAATCAGGCTGGCCTGCCCACCAGCCAAGGAGCGACACGTGACTTGCGCTACATTAGTCCACTCAGGACTTTGAATTATGGGTGTGGTGACAGGAGGGTGTTAAAAATGGCTGGTGCCTCCCTGTCCAGGAGCAAGTCGAGTCTTCCTGTTCCCCATACCCATCACCGCACCCACCCCACCCAGCTGCTTTGTTCTGTGCCTGCTCCTCCCTCCTGCCCTCTGACCCTGTCACCTGCTGACTATGACCTCACGCAGAGATCTGCTCCTGCTGAGACCTCCAGTTGCTCTTTGCTGCCTGTTGGATGCAACGCTGAACATCTATTTTATTATAAAGTCACAGGATGTCAGCACTTTAAGAAATCTGATAACTCATCTAGTTCAACATCTTGGCTCTATAGTGGAGGAAACTGAAGCTCCTAGAGGTTGAGGATTTCACCCAGGGTCACAGAGTTCACTGGTGACAGAACTCAGGATAAAGACAAAGTCTCCTTCCCTCAGGGTAGTGCAGGCTGCTTCTTTTTTTCCCTTTAATCCCATTTTAGTATAAAGCTCTCTCTCTCTTTCTCTCTCTCTCTTTGTGTGTGTGTCTCTCTGTCTTTGTCTCTGTCTCTTTCTCTCTCCCTCCCTCTCTCTTCTCCTTCCCTCTTTTCTCTCTCCTCCTCCACTCCATAGCCACAACATTTAATAGAGGATAGTGAATTCAGGATTTTCATTTTATCCCCAACCTGACAATGTACTTTGTGTAGTTAAAGGCTTACTTTGATGGACATCCTTTCAGGGACTTGGCATGTGTCAGACAGGCATCCTTTGTTGTCCCTACGTGGGATCCTGCTGCTTTCTGGCTATCTGCAAATGTTTATTCTGTCACATGAAGGTTATGTTTGGGGAGGAAGTGGTTTGCACTAGGGAAGTACGTGCTCACCGTTTCCAAGTCTAACCCTTGCAGCTGTGCGCATTTGCAGGGCACCTTCCTCCCCCCATGAACACGTGCATAGCTGCAGCTGCTTTCAGTGGCTTTGGGGAAGCCATAGCTCACACAGCCATTCCCTTGACAGCTCAAGGCTGGGACAGGAGTTGGAAGAAAATTCATAGTGGTAGCAACAGAATGTGCCAGGTGCTATCTGAAGTACTTGCCCATTTTCATGAAATCCTTTAAACAGGATTTAAGGAGCTAGGAACTGTTACCATTAACCCCTTTTACAGGTGAAGAAATTAAGACCTAGAGAGGGGAAGCAGCTTGCTTCAGTTCATACCCATTTCAAGCCAGGAGAGCTGAGATTTCAACACAGGCCAAGTGTTTTGTATTTTTTTTTAAATTTATTTTTATTTATTTATTTGTTTGCTTGTTGTGTTTGTTTGTTTCTTTATTTATTTATTTTGTGGCTGGCTCAGCCTGCCCTGGTGGTGGGGCTGGCGCAGCATGTGGTGCCGGGGATCGAACCGCAGTCCCTGCAGTTGCCTGAGCTTTCCTAAGCAGGCGCCTTAGACCACTGAACCATCTCGCCGGCCCCCAAGTGTTTTGTATTTTGCTTCTCTCGTTTTTGCATGGTTGAAGACCAAATCCCTTACCCCACTCACCCTAGGCAAGGGCGGCGCTGCGGAGCTGTGCCCTGGCCACTGAAATTCAAGACCTTGAACCTCTGTTCCCTTAAATCTTAACCATAGAATCTCTCTCCAAGGAGGGAAAAGTGGACTCTTGTTTCTGAGGGACAAAAGCATGCTCAATAGTCAGCTGGCTTTTCACACACACACTTCTAGGGAGCTTGGTATCATGAATTTCCTCTGTTCCAACAATGCTTGGGAAGTCTACATACAAGCAAAATTCTGCCACACATTTCCTACACAGCAAAAGATCCCTGTGTCATAAAGTACCTCAAAGAACCCAATTACGTGGTAATAGTGAGAAAATTACATAGAACACGCAGGGCTTTTTTTTTGTCTGAATATTCATAAAATAGCATCAATAAATAATGCATTAATTTATTTTGAGAAGAAATTCTCTTGATCTATTGAATGCTCTCTTACAGCAAAAAAAAAATTAATTACAATACAAAAATGTAATGACAAGAAAATGCTGTAGAGTTCAAGTACATGGGAAGGTTCCTTTTTGCTTTGTGGGTCCAGCCACAAAATGTGTGTGTACATTTTTCTACACAATATTTACTACAGAGAGAGGGGAAATCATTGATGTGTCATTCTGGGTTTTTTTAGGGAATTGAACGTAGCGCCTAAGCCAAGGTTCAAGGCATTTTTAGTTTTATTTTGAGCCAGGATCCTGTACAACTGCTAAATTGCCCAGGATGCGCTTGAAATTGTGACCTTCTTGCTTTAACCTCCTAAGGTACTGGGATTATAGGTGTGTACCACCGTGGCCAGCTCTCTCCATTCTATTTTTATTTTTATTTGGGCAACAAACAATGTAGGATTTTTTTCCTCTCTCTCTCTCTCTCTCTCTCTCTCTCTCTCTCTCTTCTAGGACCTACCATCCACTCTACTACTAGGCCACATTCCTAGTTTTAGATTTTCTTTCTCAACAATGTACCATTACAAATTCCATTATGTCAAAACAAAACAACGTGTAATGTTTATACCATGGTGAGATTTTTTTATGCACTAACTTTTACTTAAGGTGAAAAAAATACATTAGTAATAATAAATATCCACTTTATTTTGGCTATCTAAATAATAGACTAATACTGGAAGAAAAGTTCTCCAGAATCCAGGATCATTGATTTTTTTACACAGTAGATTAATGTAAACAGAAAGACATCAATGCTGTGTTTTAATGGCAGGTTTTTCACCAGAGGCAACAATACCAGCTGTGCTCCAGAGGCAGGATGGATATGGGAGGAGCAGGGAGGAGAGAGAAGAGAGAGTAACTATGCATGGACCCTTTCCAGGGATTGAGATTGGCCAGCCGGGGCCCAAACAAGCCAGTTCCCCACCCCCCCCACACACATTGTTCCTTCCCATTGTCTTAATACATAGTAGTTGAGTGTGGAAATTTCCCCATCAGCTTACCTTCCAAATGTAGTTTATCAGGAAAACTTTCAATGAATATTAGCTGCTATTTATCATCTAAAGCCCTGGGCTTCCTGTTGATTATTGAATATTGCTGGGGTGCAAGTCTTTTATTTGTCCATCATTTGTTAATATAAGACTGAAAAAACCCAGAGAAACAAAACCTACCTGCCATAGCCAGGTCACAGTCTAATACCAGAGACAGGAAACCAGAACAATCACAACCCAGCCTGGAAAAAGGAAGACTGGGGCATAGTTCCTTGAGGGACTCGTTTAATATGTCTCTGGATTTCCAGTACCACACCAGGTGTTAACATAAATGATCCAGTGATTATTTGCTAAGTGAGTGGAGCACATTGAAAGCTTGGACACAGGGCATCTAAATGAAAGTAGAAGACAGATGTGAGGGAGGATGTCCCAGGAAAGGGAGCCCAACCTGACAATGCAAGGGGTCCTTAAAGGATAAATTAAAAGATAATTTGTACATTGGTGAAAGGAGCACATAGTAAGTGACTTTGCTAGTACATAAAGGAAAGGGTCCTTAATTCAAGGTCAATATGTCCTCCAAAATACACACACACACACACACACACACAGACACACACACACACACAGGCTTGGGCTCTTGACATTCAGGAGAGACATGCTCTCCTTTCAAACAATGCAACTGTGCGACTCTCTTTTCCAAGGTCACTGCTTTAATTAATGTGTGTGGGAAAGGCGGGCTTTGTTACACTTGAGAATGTCAGAGTTATGCATGGAACACTGACAGTATTATGATCTATTGCAATTTTTTTCACATGGTATAATTTGAGCTTGTAACTGCTTAACCAATTAAAGATTAAGCAGGCAGCCCTTAAATGCTACTGCACAGCTGAAAGAATGATTTATTACTCCAAATGTTATTGGGTTAAGAGAGGGAGGGGGGCTGATGGCATTGAGAAGGACCCCACCAGCAGGAGCTGCTCCAGAACCAGTCTTCCTTGTTCAACCAGAAAAAACTGCTCCTTAGATTCCCCTTAGAGAGAGGCAGGGCACAGTGACAAGCTACATAGCTTGGCAAATCCTGCAACAAAGGAAAAACAAATTTATTAATGGTGAAGCAAACACATCCTGAAGAAAATCTTTTTGTTTTCTTCCTACTTTTTCCTAATTATCAGTTCTTGACCCATCAGAGAATATTGAGATTCTTTGCTGGAATTATGCTTTAGCCAGATTTTTTAAAAAACACTTCAAAAAAGAATTTCTTTGAAGCACAGTTGTTTTTTTTTTTTTTTTTTTTGGGTGGTTCCAGGGATCAAACTCAGGACCTTGTGCTTTCCAGGCAAACACTTCTCCCCATTGAGCTATCACCCCAGACCCCATGAAACATAGTTTTCTTCATGAGAGGGAGGTTATCCTGGCTTTGGGGAATGCATCGGTCTCTGAAATTGACACTGTCGGAGCTTTCTGTTCACATAGACCCTTCACAGGCTCTAATCACTGTGTGGTGGCAGTAGCAAGGATTAGGCTGCACTCTGAGAAAGTTCTGTGGGGTTTACACTGAGTCTTTTTTTAATTAATTTTATTTATTTATTTTTGTATTATGGCTGACTCAGCCTGCCCTGGGGCTGGCACAACATGTGGTGCCGGGGATCAAACCTCGGTCCTTCCAGTTCCTAAGTTTTCCTAAGCAGGTGCTTTAGACCGCTGAACCATCTTGCCGGCCCTACACTGAGTCTTGACAGAGGAACTGGTGAACGTTCTGGCCAGAGGCAAGGACCACAATGCAAAGCACTTTGTGAGAGTGTTTTTCTCAATGCTGAAATGGACTGGTGAAGGTTCAAGCAGAGGAATAAGCAGATTCCTACTTTGAAGCCTGCTGAGAGTACTGTCATGGATCAGTCAGAAAGGGACTGAGACCCAGGCTGACCCCATGCTGCTGTTATACTAGCTCACAGGAAGCATAGGAGAAGAAGTCAGACTGAAACAATGGGATGGAGGGAGATACACAGAAAACAAACTGGTAGCTCTTGGAAAACACCTGGGCATTGGAGATGAGGAAAAGACAACCTAGGATGATAGCCAGGCTTCTAATAGAGGAGCAGCTATGCATCAACTAAGACAGAGATGTAAGAGGAGCAGGAGAGATGATACACTGATGGCCTCCCAAACACTGATGTATGGCGCTCTGGCGGGAAGTTGACAGTAAGGATGGCATGCAGGAGTGACATCTGGGCTCCTCATAGGAATCTGTGGGTCATGGGCACACAGGTGGTGGTTGCAGAAGCCATGGATGGCTTGCACGGTGGTTGCATACATCTTGTGGATTTCTTTGCTCAAGTGGATAATTTTGGGTGAAAGAAGTGCAAAGCGAATTTCAAATTGAGCCTTATTTTACACAGGAGAATGCACAACAGTTGCAGTAAATGTTTGCAGACAGATTGGATGGATATATGGATGAAGAGATGATTAAATGATGGGTGTAGGTTTATGAAAATCAATAAATGTTCTCTTTTGCTTTGTCTGGCAATTTGTTTCAGTTTCAGCTCCGGCATGAAAAAGTGTGACTACCTTAAAAAGCAAAAAGGCACCATTTGGATACAATATGTGGGGATTTTATTCCTGCTTTTAAAAGTCAATGAGCCTTTCATTCTTAGAGCCTGCTAATTTCAGACCACTTGATGTATGTTCCTGCTCGATATTGACGCCCTGGCAGTCGCTGACCAACTGCTGCCTTTGTGGCAAAACCAGCTGGAGATGACCAGTCAGGTGGCAGACGGAGTACTGTTCAGCGTGCAGTCGAGTTATTCTGGGCATCACTTGCCTTGAATAAATGTGACTCTTTGGTCTCTACTCTTTGCCAGAAAGCAATGGGCAGGCGCTGACTTGTAACATCCGTGCCTCAGAGGAATGGTTCCAGTATGTTCTCAGGGGATGTAGAGTAGACCAAAGTCTCCTTGATAATCAATCACACCACCATCAAGCCTGCTAGAAGCTCATTGTCCACTATCATTGATGGATAACTTTATGTTGGAAGAAAACATACAAACAGTCCAGACCCTTTCAACATCATTGAAGAGATATTTTAAAATGCACAAAATGGTGAGAGTGCTTTAACACCCCAATACCCTGAGTCAAAATGCACGGGCATTGCCAAGGAAATTAAAACCCCAAGCTATGGTTCTGGGAAGTTAAAAGAACACACATCTGCTCTCTTCTGAGAATTTCCTCTGCTCTCCATTGTTTAACCTTTGAGTGAAATGGAGCAGAGGCCTCAGTTCGCTCAGCCCTGACACTTTATTTGTGTCAACCACTTCTCCATAAATTTGGAGAGGGAGAGACAGAAATTGCAGATGCAGGGATTTAAATCCCCTTGTGCTACATTTGTCAAGATGAACAGATTGTAAACTGCTTCTTGCAAATATGATGTGCATCTGGGCATCAGACTAATAGCTCGGAGCCAGAGGCTCATTCATTGGTGCGGTGCCTCCCTGCAGAAGTTTCTGAGATTGCCTCTGGAGTTCGTATCTATCCCAGAGCTGTTCAGTTGAGCTGTTGAATAGGAAAATTAGAGAGACTATCTGGCTAAGGAATTTAGAGGACTTTTCCAATGAAATGAAAATGACAATTTTTTTCTGTTTATATCATCACAATCTCTACAAATTATGCGTTTAGAATACTCAGTTGAGCATTTCTAAAGAAAGCAAGGAGGGATTTGTACAGCCATCAACATTATCTTAGAATCTGAAAAGAAATTCAGACCACTAGGATGCTTCTGGCTCTTGCGTGTACTTTTCATCTCTAAAATGGCTTTATTCTCTGATCTCTCTGTCATAATTTCTTTTTTGCTTCTTTTTGTTTTTCAAAATTTAGTTATATAAGTCATCAATCAACATAGTATGTAGAAAGCATAAATATTAAAGACAACTCCAGGGACCTTTTTGATTATTTTGTCAAATTTTTATGTTCTCCCCCACATCCTCTTCTACTTCCGGTTACAGCACTGTTAATGGGTTCTTGTATGAATAGCTTGGACTAAATGTGAATACAGTATTTTTGTGCATGTGAATGTGTTATTTTATGTAAGTATCAGCAACAAGTCTTGGAGCTCAGCTGTAGAGAGCTATTTCATTCTTTTTTTTTTCTTTATATGGCAGCATGATATTTCACAGTATCATATGCCACAGTTCACTTATTTGGGTGGTTCTGATTTTTCACTGTAGTTTATCCTACTTTAAAAGGGAAATTGCATAGAGTTATTGGCAGTAGAAATTATGAATTCCATTGATTTTTTTAAAACTATGCATTTTTAAGCCTCAAATATTATCCATGTGTGCCACACCAAATATTGTTCAAATGGACACAGTTTGCTTCCACAGTCAACATTTTACTGCATGACCCAACCATTCCTCATTTCCTACAAAGGGACTTTCTGTCTCATTCAGCATGGACAGGTTATACACCTGAGATCTTGACGTATTTGTTCATTTACAAACAGTCACTGAGCCCTACTATGTGTCGAACACAGCTTAGCGTGCTGAGAAGATGGTGACAAACCAAACAGAATTCCCTGCTCTCAAGGAAATGATCTCCTGGTGTGAGACAGACAGCAGATGAGTAAGATGTAAAGGGTGCTAGACAGCGATACATCCTGAAGAGAAAACCATGAAGCAGGGAAGGTGCCTCGGTCCAAAGATTTTTCAATAAAGATCAGAAAGAGTGAAGGAGATCTGGCGAGATAACTCAGTGGACTAAGCATCTGCTTAGGCAAGCGCAGGGACCCAAGTTTGATCCCTGGTACCGCATGCACCATCAGCTCCGCTCCACACTCCCCCAACTCCTGGGAGTGCTGAGCCGGCTACAGAGTCCAGGCGTGGTAGCACACATCAACGCTGGGGAGGCTGAAAACAAGAGGATCACTATGAGTCTGAGCTGTGTAGTACAAAACATGAGAGAAAGAAAGAGAAAGAAAGAAAGAAAGAAAGAAAGAAAGAAAGAAGAAAGAAAGAAGAAAGAAAGAAAGAAAGAAAGAAAGAAAGAAAGAAAGAAGAGTGCAGGAGAATCTGGGAGAGTGTCTGGAGTAAAAATAGTCCTTACAAGAGGTTCTCTAGGAACAGATGAGTTTTTCTGATAGAGAAATGGCAGAGTCTTTTTTTTATTTTTTTATTTTTTTGATCAGCTTAGCCCACCATGAGGGCAGAGCTGGTGCCGCATGTTGTGCTGGAGATCAAACTGAGCTTGCTAAGCAGGTGCTTTAGACTGCTGAGCTATCTCGCTGGCCCCTTGGCCAGTCTTTTCTGACCTGCAGTTCACCATTTGGTTTCTTGTCTTTTGTCACTGATGAGCAGTGAGATTTCCCACTCAAATTACACTTTCCTCTAGTGTCTTCCTTGTAAAAGACGCAAAGGTGACAAGTTTTCAGGGAACAACGAATCACTCAACACATAGTCTAAAACATAAGGAAAATGGATGTGGAGGCTCCCCACTATCTCCTGGGATCAGAGATATTGGCTTGGAAAATGTGGTTAGCCCTCTGACAGGGAGATTGGGGAGCAACTTGTCTCTGCTTGAGGCCACAGGACAGAGAGAGGGGACCACGGCGATGGGGTGGAAGAGAATTTAGCCCAAATTATTTATGACCAAGTATCTGTTCACCATGCGTTTTTTCTGGATGTAAAACCCAGCCTTTCTAATCATTAGTTGGATGATCCCAGGCGCATTGCTCCATCTCCCTGAACTGCATTTCCCTCTGTGAAATGAGTGTAATAGAGATGACCTCAGAAGACTGATCACTGATCTGGGGATTAAATGAGACAAAAGAAGCACGGTGCTTATGGTAGGTGTCTGTAACATAGGCAGGCTCTCTGGCAGCAGAGAGGCCATCACTGTGGTGGCTTCGACAGCATCTGCATGACAGAAGCCAGCATCATCATCGCCATCATGATCTCCTGGCCTCCACAGGGAAGGGCACCAAGTGAGGATAAAGGAAAGCAGTAGTTAGTACCTCACGGAACTTAGTACTGAAGATGCAGCTTGTAGGCTGCTGAGACATGTCTGTCATCTTTAAGGCAGGAAAAGAACTTTTATTTTATTATTTATTTATCTTTTCAAATTTATTTATTTATCTTATTCATTTTAATGAGAAAAGAGAGATAAAATAGCAATGAAACAGTTTCAAGTCAGGTTAGTAGGATGGTTGCAATAATTAATACATTGCATATTGTTGTCTTTGTAGTAGTTATTCAGAGGACAAGATGCAGACATAATATCTTGTCCAAACAATATTAGTACAAAGTTTTGACAAAACAAAATAAAAAAGGGGGATATGTTGGGAGCCACAAAGCTAGGAAATCGATCAAACATCTGTAGGTGGGACTTTGGCCCAGTGCCTAGAGCAAACAAGCTACCTCACTCCAGAGATGAACATCCTGTCTGGTTAAGGTTAGTTATCAGTTGTTAGGCAACCTAGTGTCAGGCGTCACTAACTTCACAAAAGTGTAAATAAAAGACTGTTCTGTTGGGAAATGCATTAGATAGATAGATAGACAGATAGATAGATAGATAGATAGATAGATAGATAGATAGATAGATACAGACAGACAGACAGACAGACAGACAGATAGATGATAGATAGATATAGATACACAGCTACTTTCTCTTAGTTCATTGAGGAAAATCACTTTTAAAAAGGCTTGAGGAAGTGGATAGAGTTGAGGATTTTCAGGAATGGTGTCGACTTACAAACAGGCTTCCCTGGCATCAGAGCAAAGGGAGGGAGAAGGAGAACACAATGGAGCCGCTTCAGTCATCAAAGGCACCTGTGAGATAGAACTAGTACGCTGAGTTGCTTGATGGTAAATGCCTGTGAAATGATAAAGAAGCCCGCAGTGAGAGCCACCCAGGGGCCAAAGAACTCCTTGTGGCTTCATTCCGCATCTCTTTAGTCCCAATTTGTTCTCAGGAGCATGGAAACGACCAGAGCTGACAACCAAAGCTTTCAGCTACAGATCTAGCTCATAGCTTCAAGAGAGCTAAGCGCATAAATCTCAGGGTCCAGTTGTCTCTAAAAATAATCCGTTACATTTTTCTCTTGTTGGGAGGCTCTGTGTAATAGTTCAAAATGCTATTCAGGCCTGACCCAGGCTGGAGTCCTGGCTGCTCTGCTGTACTGTATGACTGTGGCCAGCTGTGTAAGCTCCCTGAACCTCAGTGTTCTGGTCAGGGCAGTCGAGATTGAAATTGTATCTACTGGTAAGGTGACTTGGGGGCAAATGAGAGAATGGACAATATATGAAACACGCAGCGCAGAACCCAGCATCCAGTAAATATATATCCTTATGATTGAAATCTTCTGCATAAGTGGTTTTCTGTTAATTAGGAGCGTATAGATGTAGACAATGAGAAGGGAAACAAGACATAGAGAAAACTGGACAGATTGTTGTAAGCTAATTCTGGAAGCCAGGTACTTAACGACTGTTCAAAAAAATCGTGAGAGAGGAAAAGAATAAAGCTGGCGAGGACTCAAAAGGCAGAAGCTTAGCTTTGCTTTCTGCCAAGGTTTCACCCATCTGGCCTTGGCTTCTCTGCTGTTTTTTCCTTCCAAATAGCATCCGAGAAGCCTGGTAGTGAAAGCCAGGGCAGGGAGATAGATCATCTCTAAATCACCCCAAATTTCTACACTCAGTGAAGGCATTTAAGAAGTGCACATATTATTCCTCTGCAGCCCAGAAATTCCTTTGAGGCTAATAGAAATGGCAGACCTGTCAGGTGAATCCAGCGACCGCAGGCTGACATAATCCTATTGCTTTTTGGCTGACAGCTCCTGCAGAGAAAATTCCTCTCTGATCCAGATAAAGGTAAACTTAGTTTAAATCCCAACACAAAATTCTTGCTCTCCACACTCAGCTTCTGGTCCCAGACTCTGATGATCTTGGATACCAGAAATGGCAGACAGACATCCTCTCAATACATTTTTTTTTACTGGTTGGGTTGTAATCATTTAATCATTGCTAAAGGCAAACTATTGAAAGGGTAGAATAATTCATTATTTGCAGGATCTAAGGAAACAAATGAATACAAGGCGATCTGTTCTCAGAACAGCTTAATAGAAGACATTTTAGCAGACCACCTTATACGGGCAAACATACAGAAAATGAACATAAAACTGCCTAAGGGATGAAATATTCAGAGAAATAAAACACATGGTTAACCGCATCATTTATTTTCTTTTATGTGAAGAATGGCTCGTCTAAATCTACTCCTATGGCATTATGAATTCCGATCAACTACAAAACCAGACAAAATTGCAGCTCTAAGATGGATTTTCAATATGATCTCTTGTGATGCGCCTTTAGAAACACGGTAATTTAAGAAATCATGTTGAAGCCTGGGTCTGAATATTAGAATGTAAGTCACGCTTAGGAGGAAGATCAAAGGGCAATTTTTACATTATACAAAAAACCAGCCTGACCCTGTAAAATAATTGCTTTTATAAAATTAAATGGCATTTGAAGCTATGTATTATCATCAAAGCCATCTGGTCAGAGCGCACACACACACACACACACACACACACACACACACACACACTTTTCTTAAGTAAAGAAAAGGAACGCAATGTTTGTATCAAAGTTTTGCTGAATTGCTTCCCTGACCCTGGACCTCTGCAATGGTTATGATTCAGATCAATCTGCCTGCTTTTTTTTTCTGACATAAACTCACAGTCAGCCTCTGCAGAAGGTGACTTTGGAGATATGAGCACCTGTAGTAGCTGGTTACTGCAGCCGAAGCCCAAAGAAATAGTCCCATCACTGCGTTCAGGGCTTTATTGCATATTCAGCTCTTCCTTTAACAGCCTCGCTCCTCGGGGGGCTGTAGACTTCCCTTCTGTGGTCTGCAGAGGGTGCACATCCCCTAAGTCAGTGGTGGTGAACGTATGGAATGGGTTCCACAGTGGGCCGTTTGTCACTGCCTCAGGTGGTGTGGTCAAGGCTGTGCACATCTATCTCTGCTCACTCCTGCAACAGCTTCAGCCGGCCACACCGCCATCATCTCTGAGCTGGACGTTTAGCCCAGGGGAAGACCCAATGTAACTAGAGATTTCTGTTCTGAGTAGGGTGCAATATTTAAGCTTAGGCTTATACTTTAAGATTTGGAACTCAATTTTGTTGTTCAGATCTGTGTATTTCCAATACCCCAAAGCAATTTTTCTTGAATGCATTTTACTTTGAATTTGAAATATGTTTGAGATGCTTTTTATTTAATCAGGCACAGGCACAGGCCTACATTCATTATTTAGAATAGAACTTTTTTGCATTTGATGTAAGAGAAAAGCTGGCATGCCTGTTCAGAATAATTGCATAGAGTGCAATGAATCCAATTTCTGTAGGGGATTAGTGAAGAAACACAAAACTTTCATGGTAATCCTGCTAAATCATTCATTCAGTAACCGGCTGACATTTGCCCAGATATGGATTATCTGCTTTGCTAGTTTCCAAAGCTGAGCAAAGAAGCAATTAAGGAGATGGTGAAAACTAGCACTGAGAGAAATCCTAGAGGGTGGATAAATAGTGAATTATTATTCTTTCCCTAATAATGTCATTCACAGACCATGAACTAAGGAATCATTTCTCAGTCTGAGTCTGTACTCGGCAATCTTTGACATTATATCATTAAAAGATAAATGCAATGTCAGAAATATTAACCACTTTTTTTTAATAATTTCTTCTCTTATTCTTACAAAAAATTTCTACTTTACTGCACATTAAATATTGCTGTGCATGAAGTGTGCTGTAGTTAGATTTAAAGTCTAAGTCAGTGAATCTAGCTCCTTTGAAAATATGTTTTTCTTTCATATTTCTAGTCAGTAATGCTAAAAATATCATATGAGAAATTATAAATAATATCCCTTTCCTCTGTACTATAGATAAAACTTCTAAAATGTAGAAGAGGAGGAAAGTGTAGCACTCTCATTAGTTAATTACCTCTAGACGCAGGAACAGAAATACTCAGGCAATCAAAAAAGGAGAGAAGAAACATCTTTAATTGATTCCTTAGAGAACCTTATTTTTCTGAGTTGTAAAGAAATTGTTCTTCTGTTTTCTGTTTGGCTGTTTCAGAAATGCACAAATGAAATACAGAACAAAGTCAAATGAAATGCTAACGAGAAGCAGGAAATTACTAAAATAGCCCTACCTAGTCTGTAGGGAACAAAGGCCCTCGACTCTATCAAGGGAACAGAAGCAAAAGAAAACAGGATT
>PVKN010012275.1:0-20887 GCA_004027915.1 Capromys pilorides
CCTCAGCAGAACACATGTAAAAATCCTACATAAACTGTAAACAAGCTGTATCTTACGAATCTACTAGCAAAGAAAACAAAATAGATTAATTCTGAGAATACAAATTTATCTTAACTTGTGGAACAACATTGTCATATCTCCTTTGGTATCTTATTAAAGGAGGAAAAGCTTTTCAATAGATACAGAGAATCAATTGAAAAATGTATTTATTTGTAGTTAAAAATACTAGCAATCAGGGCTAGCAGTACAGCTCAGTGGACTAGGTGCTTGCTTAGGTAAGCGCAGGGCCCAGGGTTCAATCTTTGGCATTGCACGCTACGCCGGCCCCACCCCCAGGGTGATCAAGTCCAGGCATGGTGGCACAACTGTAATCCCAACACTAGGGAGGCAAAAATCAGGAGGATCACTAGGAGTCTAAGCTGTGTAGAGAAACCCTGCACAAAAAAGAAAAACTAGCAACCTATAGAAAGGAACAGCTTCCTGTCTAATGCTAAGGTGTCTGGAAACAACCAAAACAAAACAGTTTAATTATTAACAAAATGTTGACAGCTTTTCTTTGAGATAATATATAAGACAAGTGTGGTTACCAGCACCATTTCTTGTCAGCAAGGTCCTAGAGGTCCTAATTATTTCAGCAGAGCAAGAGAAAAAGATAAGATCAGGAAGTAAGAAACAAATTCATTATTTACATATAATAGGGTATGTAGATAGAAATTCAAGTCTTTTTGAATCAGTATGGTTTAGTTATAAGACCAATATACAAAAAATAGAAGATGAACTTTAAAAAAAGATTCCATTTACAATAGTAGAACATAGGCTACATGCCTGTGGTGGTACATGCCTGTAATTCCAGCATTTGGGAGGCTGAGGCAGGAGGATCAATGTGAGTTCGAGAACAGCCTGGGCCACAGAAGTGAGCTCAAGGCCAGCCTGCGCTGCACAGCAAGACCTTGTCTCAAAAAGACAAAAAACAAAACAAAACAATACAATAGCAGAATAGTAATAAGTCTTAGAAAAGACATGTAATAACTCAAAGTATAAACAGAAGACAAGTAACCTAAGAAGGATCATATTTACTTTGGGATTTGGAATTCTCAGTATTGTAAAGAAGTCATTTCTTCGCAAATTGAGTTTGATTAAGAATTAATACAGTCTCGGGGCCGGCGAGATGGTTCAGTGGTCTAAAGCGCCTGCTTAGGAGGGCTCAGGCAACTGCGGGGACTGCAGTTCGATCCCCGGCACCACATGCTGTGCCAGCGCCACCACTAGGGCAGGCTGAGCCAGCCACAAAATGAATAAATAAAGAAACAAACAAACACAACAAGCAAACAAATAAATAAATAAAATTTAAAAAAAAAAAAAAGAATTAATACAGTCTCTTCAACTGGGTATGGTGGTGCATGCCTGTAATCCCAGCACCTGGGAGGCTGAGGCAGGAGGATCCGAGCAAGTTCAAGACTGGCCTGGGCTACAAAAGTGAGCTCAAGGCCTGCCTGAACTGCATAGCGAGACCCTGTCTCAAAAAAGACAAAAAAAAAAAAACAGAATACAGTCTCAACCAAAATCCCAAATTTGGATGTAACCAAATTTGCAGTCCAGGTGTGGTGGCGCACAACTGTAATACAGGTAAAGAATTTGATAGGTTCATTGGAAATGTAAAGAAGAAAACAATAACCAAGACATTCTTTCAGAAGAACAAGAGTGGTAGTAGTAGTGTAAAGGAAGCTTCAGTCTCCTAAAGCCTTGGCCAAGTGAACAGTAAAGAATAAAATAAAAGAGAAAATGTAATATGGTTGGTGGGGTTCAAAAAGGTCAGATCTCCTGTGGAGCTAGGGCAAAGACTTCTCTGGACTGCCAGTATTTGTTGGGTAACACCTTAGGGGCATATAGAGAGGCGCATAGAATAGCTGAGGTAAAAAGATCAAAACTGAGCAGGGCTTTACAAACTCAGAACAAAGGCATGCCAAGCAATAAATCTTGCTAATGGAGAAAACTGTCTTATCTCTAAGGTTGGCAGTTTATTGCCTTTGAATTCTGACTGAGATTCAGTGTCCTGCGGCTGTAGCAGTTACCTTACCTTCAAAGACTCTTTCCTAATGCAGCCGGAGAGCACCCTGGTCAACAGCTGAACTCCGACACAGCCTGGTTCCCAACAGAGAAGGCTTTCCCTTACCAGATTCTCAGGACAAATGATTAGGAAGCTGTATGATTAGAAAGCAGATAGTACTGGTATATATTGTATAGACGAGGCCATTGGTGTGGAGTTCAGAAACCCTGAAGAGATTTACCATATGTAGAAACTTGATTATGATAGAGATGGCTGAACAGTAAACAAATCATGGTCTTTCCAATAAGTAGCCGTGATGTAGCTGCTATCCACAAGGGACAAAAATGAAAATGAGATTTCCTACCTTATACCATAGCAAAAAAGAAAAAACAAAAAGAATCAACTCCCGGTTGATTTGTGAAATGTAAATGTGAGACAATATCATAGCCAGGCCATGGTGGTGCACACCTGTAATCCCAGCACTTGGGAGGCTGAGGCAGGAGGATCAGTGCGAGTTCAAGACCAATCTGGGCTACAAAAAGTAAGCTCAAGGCCAGCCTGAACTGGATAGCGAGACCCTGTCTCAAAAAGACAAAAAAAAAAGACAATATCATAAAGTCCTTGAAAAATACCTTAGGATAGATCTTGGGAGTATTTCTTCATGTCCTTGGGGTAGGGAATCTTCTATAGGATACAAAAATATGAAGTACAGCCTGTAATCCCAGCTCTTGGGAGGCTGTAAACAGGCAGATCACTACAAGTCTGATCCAATAGTGAGACCCTGAACACCCTGTAGAGCCTTCCCTAAAATACAAAAAAAAAAGTACAATGAAAAGCATTAATAAATTTGATTAAAGAACTTGTATTTGTCAAAAAAAAAAAAAAAAAGGCTTACACTAGTCACGGAGTGGAAGAGGAGGGCAATAACACACACATATGTAATTAGACATTTAATTGCATACTATCTAAAAAAATTGTTACATATTCCAAAGGTAAAAAGTCAAGTAACCACATTAAAACATGAGTGAATTATCTGGGCATAGTACCAAAGGAACATTCAAACAGCCAGTAAATATACCAGAAAAATTAAAACGTGCAACCTTGCTAGTAATAAGAGAAATGCAAATTAAAACCACAGACTTGATGGTATCTGTAGACCCACAAATATGCTGGAACTTCTCTAAGAAACAAACAAGATATTTAAGATCTGAACAGTATTTATGGGTGGAAAGAAGGATGTGATACAATGCACTGTAACTGTGTACTCTCCCCAGCATCATTTATGTGCAATCTTCATTTAAATCCCAACCAAATTCTTTTTTTTTTTTTTTTGTAGAACCGGGGATTGAACTCAGGCCCTTGCGCTTACCAGGCAAGCACTTATTTTACTGAGCTATTTCCCCAGCCCCTTCCAACCGGATTCTTTATGGAACTCAATAAACTGATATTTATCTTTATGTGGAAAAAAAAATTTATAATGACAGCCACAGAAATTTTAAAGGAACTTAAAACAATGTGGTGTTAAAGCAAAACTAATAGGAAAGAATTTTGGTCCTACTCTGCGTACCAACAGAATCAAAAACCAAGAGTCTTGCTGGTTGATACTGCAAAGCAGCTTCTGGGTTGGATCTTGAGGTGCAGGGAAGGAATGGGAAAACAGTGAGCTAAGGGGAGGGGTCAGGTCAGAGACCAGTACAGCCCAAGGAAGAGTTCCAGCAGCCTGGACAGCAGGGAGCTGGACAGATGTAACCGCCAGGCTTGTTAGCCTCAGGCTGAGAATGGCCAGGATTTTATCCCTAGCCCCGGGTATTCCTGGAGGCAGAATGTCAGGCGACAGACCCCAGCAGCTGTACAGGCTCTGGAAGAGCTGGCAGCACACAGGGACGGGGCTGTGTGCTGATTCCGTTGCTTTCTGCCAGACAGCAAATCCCTCCTCAGAGGGGAGGACCTAGGAGGCACCTCCCTTTCTCCTGCAAACTCCAAAACCAGGTCTAACTCTTCAGCTAGACTCTAAAGTTCACAAGCTATAAAGAAAAAGAGTATTTTATTTGACTTCATGAAAATGCAAAAGGTAGTTTAAAAGAAGAAAATGTGCTTAGCAACGAGTCAATATCCAGCATGAGTATTGAGTACCTACAGAAGCAAAAATAACCTGAGGGAGAAAGACAGGCAAAAAAATACAAGCACAAGTCCTGGCCCTGCCCCCAGGGCGCGCAGAGACTGCAGTTGAGACTGTAATCCCAGCACTTGGGAGGCTGAAAACAGGAGAATCTCTACAAGTCTGATCTAAGTAGTGAGATCCTGTAGACCCTGTACACCCTGTCCTAAATTCACTTAAAAAAAATAAATAAATAAAAGAATACAAGCAGAAAATTTAAGGGAGAAATACAGTATGATTGACCAGCAAACGAAGAAATGTATTTGACCTCAATAACAGTAAAACAAAATGAGTCAATTGTAAGTTTTCATCTATTAGACTGACATTCTTGAAAGATTGATAACAGCACATCTTAGTGAAAATGCAGAATAATTAACATCTTATAAGCCTTATTAGAAGGTGAATTCCAGTCAGCTTAAAAATACATTAACTTTTACTACAGTTATAGTCCTAGTACTCTGTCCTGCTG
Organism: Capromys pilorides; assembly: GCA_004027915.1. Classification (NCBI taxonomy): domain Eukaryota; kingdom Metazoa; phylum Chordata; class Mammalia; order Rodentia; family Capromyidae; genus Capromys; species Capromys pilorides. The sequence goes on from PVKN010012275.1 coordinate 4,675, forward strand.
ACATGGGTGATAACAAATGCGCCTTCAGCTGTTTGCATCTTAGAGTATAAAAGTGAAAAATAAGAAAGAACCCAGATGCCCATAGATAGATGCTCTAGATCACAACCTAAACTGTAAAGTACTACATATGATTGTAATGAAGAGGTGGGAACCAACATAATGATACAAAAGATCTTCAAGATTTAAACCAACAAATTAATTAATTAATTAAAATTTATAAAAAAAAAAAAAAGGGGAGGGTGGGCCGGTGAGATGGTTCAGTGGTCTAAAGCGCCCGCTTAGGAAAGCTCAGGCAACTTCAGGGACTACAGGTAGAACTCTTAAAAGACATAGGCAGAACTCTTAAAGACTGCCCACCAGGGCAGGCTGAGCCAGCCATAAAATAAATAAACAAATAAATAAATAAAATTAAAATTTATTACAAAAAAAAGATTTAAGGGCAAGGCTGGTATAGCCTGTAGTGCCAGGGATTGAACTTGGTGTCTCCTGTGCCTGCCTAAGCTGCCTAAAGCAGACACTTCAGACCACTAAGCTATCTCTCCGGCCCTCGTCAAGACTTAAAAAAAAAAAATAGTAAGTCACAGCAGCTCTGCAGTTTAACTTCAACTCAGGATTGTGATAACACCCTGACTTGCATTTGTTGCCCAGAACTGCTTTCCATACTCAATGTCTCTTCTGGTTCTAAGTGAATTTTAGTAGTTTTTCCTCATTCTGTGAGTTATATTAATGGCATTTTGACTGGATTACACTAAATCTATATAACAATTTTAGAAGTATAAGATTTTCAGTATGTTGGTTCTTCCTACCCAAGAGAAAAGGGTATCTGTCCAGTTTCTGATACCCCCCTTTAATCCCTGAAAAGTACTGCAGCTTTCAATGTAGAGGTCTTCTATTTCCTTTGTTAGATTGATTCCTGAGTATTTCATTTCTTACGATGCTATCTTGAAAAGTGCTTCTCCCTAATTTCTTGCTGAGTGAGTTTGTTATTTTTGTAAAGAAATGCTATTGATTTTTGAGTGTTGGCTTCGTATCCAACTATGTGACTGAATTTGGTTTTTAAATCTACAAGTCTTCTGGTGGAATTTTCGGGCTCTTCTATGTAGAATGTCATGTCATCTGCAAATAATATAATTTAACTTCAGATCAAAAATAAGACCAGAGGATAAGGGAACCATTAGAAGATGCCGAAACAACCCCAATCACATTCAGCCACCTTATCTTTGACAAAGGGGCCAAGCACGTTCACGGGAAGAAAGACAGCCTCTAATAAATGGTGCTGGAAAACTGGCTTTCCACATGCCAAAACCAGACTGATGTCTGTCACCACTAAAATCATAATGATCAAAGATCTCAATATTAAAACAAGAAGAAGAAAAAAAAAAAAAAAACACTGAAAGGCACTAATAAACTTGGAACAAAAAAGAAAAAAACTACTGGAAAATAGGTAGAACTCTTACAGACATATGTGTAGACACAGACTTCATGAACAAAATCCAGATAACATGGGAAACCTTTTGCATCGCAAAAGAAGTCAACAGGGGCTAGGGTGATAGCTTGGCAGTCTAAGCACCTGCCTGGCAAACACAAAGACCTGGCTGGGTTCAATCCCTGCCTGGTACCTCATGGCACACCAGCCCCAGAACCCTGGGCACACTGTGTCAGCCACCACCAAAATCAGACATGGAGGCTCATGCCTGTAATCCTAATGCTAGGGAGGCTGAGACAGGAGGATCTCTACGAGTCCAGTCTGCATAGTAAGATCAAATAAGTACGTAAAAGATTTTAAGAAAAGAAATTACCAACTGAGTGGGGGGAAAAAAATCCAGAGTGGGAAAAAATAAATTTGTCAGTTACTCCTCAGATGACTAATATCTAGATTATATATAAAGAACTAAAAAAAATAAGATCCCCTAACTCAATCCAAAATTGGGCATCTGACATGAATACACACTTCTCAGATAATAGAGTACAAATGGCAAATACATGAAAAAATGTTCAAAATCACATCATTCAAGAGAGGCACATTAAAACAACATTGAAGGGCTGGCAAGATAGCTCAGCAGTCTAAAGCGCATGCTTAGGCAAGCTTTGGTAACTGCAGGGACTGCAGTTTGATCCCTGGCACCACGAGCTGTACCAGCCCCATCCCCAGGCAGGCTGAGCTGGCCACAACATAAATAAATAAATAAAGTTTAAAAAAAAAAAAAAAAACACTGAAATTTCATCACCAAAAAGAATGGCCATTATCAAGAAATCAACCAGTAACAAATGCTGGCAGCACTGTGGGGAAAAAGAAACCTCTGCTACTTGGGAGGAATGGTGAAACCACTAGAAATCAGTGTAGAGTCCTTTAAAAACTAGGATTACAGGCCCCATTCAACTCACCTATAACCTTCCTTGGTATTTTCCCAAAAGAATTAAAGCATCATACCACAGTGTAATGTGCACATCCATGTTTTTTATAGTGGCACAGTTTATAATAGCTAAATCTTGGAAACAACCCAAATGCCCATCAACTGATAAATGGATAAAAAAGATGTGGTTTTTTTTTTTTTTTTTAATACAATGGAGTATATTCTGCCATAAAGAAGGTATAAACTTGAGACCTTTATTGCTAAATGGGTGAACCTTGAGACCATTCTCTTAAGTGAAATCAGACACACGTATAAACATAGCATCGTCTTCCCAGTGTGAGAAACTGAAAGTGTAAATAAGAAATTGTACAAGAGATACAGTGAAATGGGAAACAGTTCAAAAGAAAAAGAGAACTAGGGAGGGGGAGGAGGAAAGAAAGAAGGGGGAAAATGAGAAAAGAATAAAATGGAAACAGAAGCTTTGTGAATAAACAGAGGAAGAGGGATTGAAAGGAGGGGACTGGGAGGAGGAAAACAGGCAAATTAGGGTGTATCATACAGGTACAAATGCCCCATGCTGAATGCTATCATTGTATTACCTCAGTTGTACCAATACACTTAATTAAATGTTTTCTAAAAGTCACAAAGCAGTACTTAGGAGTTTTTAATGTTAAATACATACGCACATGTATATGCATTTCCAGAATATGCGTGCTGATGCCTAGGGAGGGAGTGACTGGCTGCATCCTCCTCTAGGGATGAGGCCTGCAGGAACAGGAAAGGGGGTTGGGTACTGCTCGGTGTGATTCATACTTAAGTAAAAAGCAATATTTAAAATGCTACAAATATGAACAAAATATCTTTTCACTCACTAAGTCATGAAAAACACTGAGCAAATGTTTTTGACTACCTACCTAGTCAAATTTTAAGAACAAATTTAATGAGTAGGAGAAAAGGTTAACTTAACATTTGCATAAATTTTAAAAATAATTTCCTATATTTTTCATATTTCTATAAGGAATGTTACTTCCACAACGAGAAAGTATTTTTTATTGTGGTAAAATGCACAGAAACAATATTACTATTCCAGCCCATTTTTAAGTGTACAGTTCAGTGGCGTTAAGCATATTCACAATATAGTGCAGCCACTACCACTATCCATTTTCAGAACTTACCCTAGATAGAAACTCACATATTAAATAACTTGCCAGGTCTCTTTCCCCAGCCCCTGATAATATTTTTGCTTCTAAATTTGTATATTCTAGGTAGCTTACAGAAATGAGGCTGAGGCAGGAGGATCACAAGCTTGGGGGTCAATCTGGGCAAGTCAGTGAGACTCTATCTTACAATAAAAACATAAAAAGGGATGGGGATATAGCTCAGAGCTCCCTTGGTTCAACCTACAGTACCTACCTTCACATATACACACATATGTACACACACACACATGCACACACAAACTTAAAATTTAAAAAAAAAAGATCACATTTTCCCATTTGAGTTTGTCATATTCACCTAGCATAATGATTTTAAGGTTCATCCATTTTCCAGCATGCATCGGAATTTCATTCCTTTTTGTTCCACTGTACAGATATACACATTTATCCTTCATCAGCTGAAGACATTTGGGTCATTTCCACCTTCTGGCTATTGTGAATAATACTGCCATGAACCCTGTCTGAGTCCCTGATTTAAGTTGCTTGAAGTATATATAAATCTAGGAGTGGAATTTACCAGATCATGGGCTTACGATTGACTTCTTAGGAGCTGTCAAGCTACTTTTCATAGCAATCCCACCAGATGCACAGAAGTTCCAATCTTCCACTTCCTTCCTTGCCAATAACTACTATTTTTTTTTTTTTTGTTTCATGTAGCCACTAACAAGTGTGAAGTGGTGTCTCCGTGGCTTCTCTAATGATGCTGAGCATCCTTTCATGCATCTGTTGGCTATTTCTAGATGATCTTTGGAGAATTGTTCGTGTTCTTGCCAGTGTTTGGATTTGGTTGTTTTTTGCAGAATCAAATTTTTTCTATTCTGGATAGGATAGTCATCTCTCAATCAAATATGTATGTTTTACAATTCTGTCCCATTTTATAGGTTGTCACTCTCAATAGTGTCCTTTGATGAACAGAAGGTTTTCAACCTTGATGTCCAATTTATCCATGTTTACTTTAGTTATCTATGCTTTTGGCTGTCAAGAAATGACTGCCAAGACTAACGTCATGAGGCTGTCTCTTGTTTTCTTCTAAGAAGTGTGGTTGAGGTAATATTTGCATATGATATAAGGAAAGATCCAATTTCATTCTTTAGCATGTGGCTATTCCGTTTTCTTCGCTGAACGGTCCTGGCACCCTTGTCAAAAATCAGCCAACCCTATACAGGCAGGGTTATTTGTGGGCTGTCCATTCTATTCCATTGGCTATGTCTCTGTCTTTGTGCCAGTATCTCAGTGGTTCAATCAATTTTCCAGTGTGTTTTAAAACCAAGAAATGTGACTTTTCTAGTTCTGTTGTTTTGCAAGCTCTTAAACTAGGGAAAACAGTTTATTTTTTTAACAGTGCTTACTACTTGTAAGATTTGTGTGAAATTTCCATCTGAAAAGATCCACTCAATAATTTTTGAGGCTGATTATTTTCTGCTGTTTGCTGACATGTACATTTATGCTCTCATAGGAAGACTATCCCATACAAAATGAAGTTCTGAGGAGAAGGCATTCTTTCCAAACAGATTGTGTGCCAGAACCTCCAAGCAGGTCAAATTCAGGTAACTTAACTCTGGTTGAAATCTCTTTATTTGCTCATTCATTTGTTCTACTCCCTCAAATACTGTCAAGAGTCAGGCATGGTGGCACACACCTGTAGTTCTAGTGCTTGGGAGGCTGAAGCAGGAGGATCACAAGTTCAGGGGTAGCCTGTGCTGCATCCCATGCAGGTCTCCAAGTTCCTGGGGGGAAGGATGACAAAAAGATGTAAGGAACAGAAAGGTGAGGTCAGGTGGAGTGCTGCCTGAGGCTGGGAGGAAAGAACTGGGCAGCCACCATAGTGCCTTTATTTATTCTCTCAGGAGGTTGATGTCAATTTCAAGCCCTCTGCCAAAGGCTCTGTATGGCTCACCTGAGCACCTCCTATTCTCAGAGGGGAAGTGTGGTGGAGTTAATATTTGCATATGATATAAGGAAAGATTCAATTTCATTCTTTAACACGTGGCTATTCAGTTTTCTTCGCTGAACGGTCCTGGCAAAAATCAGCCAACCCTATACAGGCAGGGTTATTTGCAGGCTGTCCATTCTGTTCCATTGGCTATGTCTCTGTCTTTATGCCAGTATCTCAGTGGTTCGATCTCTGTGATTTTTCAGTGTGTTTTAAAACCAAGAAATGTGACTCTTCTAGCTCTGTTGTTTTGCAAACTCTGTTTGTTTTCCTGGCTTCCCTGCACATGTGATCGAGCTCCATCTTTAGCCTCTCTCTACATACCTGAACTACATGGTGAGTTTAAGGCCAACCTGAACCACATAGAGAGAACCTATCTCAAAAAACTAAAAACAACCACCTACTCAAAACTATATGGAACCAGAGCAAAGTACAGAATTGAACACCTGTCTTAAACGAATGGAGAGTATATTTAGAAACCCAGTTACATATTTTTATAATATTAAATAATAGTGTGCTCACCAAAATCCTGAGAGTGTCTTGAATACAAGAGTCTCATGTATCTGATGGGAAGAAAGCCATGGTTCAGGAGAAGGGGACATTTGTGGGGACAGAGTCCTTGAAGTCAGAGTTGACTCAATCCAGAGCACAGGCAGAGAGCTCGGTCTCGGATTCAAGCAGAGGTACGGGAGGGAAAGCAGAGTGTGGATACCAAAGCCATTTCTGTCCGATGTGGGGCAAATATTTAACTTCACCAAAACCTCATCCATCAAATTATGAAAATACTTACTCCTACTCTCGTAGAGCTTCGAAGGAATGAAAGAATCAGTGGAACATGCATGGGAAGGCTGCTGCTGTTCTTCTGCCCTAAGTTGTTCCCAGGTGACAGTCACCTTCCCTGCTGAAGCCCAAGTCCCTTCTTCCTGTCCTCCCTGACACTTCCTGCCTGTTCCGATGTCCATCATGCTCTCCGCCCACAGCCAGAGTGCCTACCGATTATCTACAAAACTCCTGCAAAGAGCACCTACTAGGTTCTTTCCACTGTTCTCTTCCTTATTTTCAGGATGCTATTCTGAAGGAGAGACTAATGATGGTGCTTGGGTTTTATTTCACTTTTCAGTGTTTCGTGAAATTCACACTGATTGTTTCTTCTCTACTGCAGAACAGCCTAGCTCACTGCACAGCTCCCGGGGACTTGAGATAGGACCTGTGGAGGAGTCCCATTTTTCTGCCTCCCTGGAGCACCAACAAGAAGAGTATGAACCCATCCTGCAGCATAAACTCCAGAAGGAGGCGGACTATCATCTTTTTGGCAGACGCATAGATGAGCAGACGAAACAACAGCCCATTCAGACCGTGCCTTATAACATAGAGGAGGAGAGGAGACGAAGGGTCTCTCATGACCCCTTTGCACAGCCAAGACTTTACGACAGTGCTCAGAACACAAATGTAAAAGGTTCTGCTTATCATAGTGCAATCAGCCACAGTAACGTGGGATACCAGCCAGCAGGACTAACCAGCTATCCGCACGTATCGTACTGGAACACGGAATTCTATAATCCACACAGGCCTGGAATAAGGTCATTTGATCCCACAGCACCTGGTGCAGGAGCTTGCTATGGAACTCATCCAAGCCAAATGCCCGGTCTGTTTAAGACTCCAGTGCCTGAGACCAACCTAGCAGGAAGCACACCCACCCTTCCACTCTTCAGCTTGTCATCAACAGGTAAACAAATGTTTAAGAGTCACAATTTCTTATGCTTTTATTTTTCTAAAAACAAAGTAGCTGCTAGCTCTGTTCTTCACTGCAAGTTACTGGTGGCAACCAAGAGCAAGCTGTTTAGTCTTTAGTTACTGCTGCCACTTGCCACCTTAGGATAGTCTCCATCAGACCACTTGGGCTGGGAATATTTCAGTTTTTCCTTAGGGCTTATCCCAGCTACCCACAAGTGTTGGGTTACAGGTCCTTGTAATCGGCAGATGTCTTCTCTGACCCAAATGGCAGAGCAGTCCCTTCCATTATATGCCATCTCCAATAAATGGGAAGATACTTGCTTATGCTCTTTATCTTGCTTGTTTTCTAAAGGTAAGAGATAAGTCTTGGAAATTTTTCTTACGTAAACCAAAGACTACCTTTTGTGATGGGACACTTAATTTCCACATGGCTCTTAGGTGGAATGAAAGTTAGAACAGAAATGTTTTAATTAAATACCCAGATTATTACCAGTTAACCCTTGCCAACACTATGTTAACTATTTAGATGTCATCTGTTAAACTTGTTATGCTATGTCCTAGGAATCCTAAAATTACTATAGGTAGATGAACCTTTGGAAATCATGTAGCTTAGTGGCACAGCCCCTACTGTGAATCCCTGAATCCAAAACTGTGGAACTTAAGTCTCATTTTCTTCTGAAAGGTCAAATTTCCAGGAATTTCCTAAGGAAATACTCTTGATTTTTCCTATCAGGTTTGCCATAAAATCTATGGAATACAAGATACTAGAAGAAGCATTAAGCAGGATTTGTACCGTACATACTCACAAGTGCAACATCCTTTTATTTCCTTTGGTCTACAATTAAAATATTTGAGTGTTGCCATGTCATTTTATTCATTCATGATTAACAATAAAAATTTCCAGAGCACTTCCCACTTTGTGCCATGCAGCGTTTTAGGGACTGTAGAGAAGAAGAGAAAACCTGAGTGGCTTCCCTCATGGAGCGTAAATCTTGGTGGGTAGAAGACGGACCAAAAGGCAGTGTATAATGGTCATTTTTGGTGCTGTTTCTACGTGAATAACCCATGCTCCCCAGTGTGGGCCAGGAACCACTCTCCACTCTCCTCCTCCTAGCATCTGGTTCTGCAAATAGCAGACCTACAGGGATCCCAGCTCGTCACCATTCTGAGAGGCTTTCTGGTGAAAGGAGTTCAGTCAGTAATCACAACGGTGTTATCTGTGCTTCTGCCCCAAACGATCCTCAACGGTACAGAGTTAGTGAATGAACAATTTGAGTCTCTCATGGTAAATTTCACTGTTCTACTTGCTTTTATTGTGATCATATAGACCTAACTCTGCACTAACTGTGAGTCTTTTGGCTTTCTCTGCAACTTAAGAATGAGTCTGTAGTAGCACATGTAATAGGAGAATCATTGCCTGGCACTGTGGCATGTGCCTGTTATCCTAGCGATCAAGAGACTGAGGCAGAAGAACTGCAAGTTCTAGGCCAGCCCATATACTGTAAAGGGAAACTGTCTCAAATTAAAATATGTTTTTAGAGTACTGGAGGTGGGATTCACTGGGGCTTGATCTCTAGTAACATAAAAGAAGAGAATAAACTTTCATTTTTGTGAAATAGCTCCCAGGACCTTTGTTTTTCTTCAGTGTACTCCTTTAAGAGACACTCAAAAAGGACAGGGAGATAGCTCAGTAGAGTAAGCGTTTGCCTGGCAATGGCAGGGTCCTGAGTTCCATCCCTGGTACCACACACACAAAAAAAGGCAGCTCACTCACTGTCTGTGACTTTGGGCTATCATTTTGCTTTCCAGGACTCGTTATCAATTATAAATGAAAATGTTACTTTGAAAGGTTTAATAGTATTATATTGCAAGCTCTCCTGTGTTTCTAGTACAGTATTTCATCAATTTCAAAATTTTCATGGCTTTCCCAGGCATAGAAAGGCACTGAGTTCAAAATGCAGGCTTCAGGGTAGAGAGCCACACAGTAAAATCCCACTGCTGAGTCAGATGTGCTCTGACTTCATCTCAGGGCAAATAGCTAACGTGGACCATTACTGGACGGTGTCAAATTAAACTACGGACAGTGAGCTATGAGAATGAAAGTGAATAAGGCCGTTCATTGTGGCACCTAGTGATGTGCAGAACAAGAACTTGGTAAAAGGTGGCTTCTGTCCTTATCATCATTGTCACCCACAAATACCATACAGGCAAGCCCTTCAGAGCTGGAAGGAGCCTCAGGTTGTAAGCAGGGGCTCTACTTGGATTCCAAGGCCTCAGTTTCAACAGCTTCCTGGAGCGCCCCAAATTAGAGATGCCATGTATGCATAAGGAGTACAGCTTTACTTCAAGTGTTTAAAATAGTGGTCTGGTGCCAGCCCTTAACACTCTCGTTTAAAATGTTAACATTCTATCTCACACCAGAGTCACTACTGTTTAAAAGATGCTGACAAGAGAGTGGAGTATGTTACCTTCCTAACCATTTTCAGTGGGTAGTTCAGCGGCACTAAGAGTATTCAGTGTTTGCAGCCAGTATCTGTCCATCTCCAGAGTATTTTGATCTTCCCAAACTGAAAGTAACTGTTCCTATAAAACACTAACCCTCCACAACCCTACCCAACCCTGGCATTTTTCTTTTTGTCCCTGTGACTTTTGACCTTCTAGGTACCTCCTATAAGTGGAAGCATATAGTATTCGTCCTTCTTTGACTCACCCACTTAGCAAATGTCCTCAGGATTCATGGACATTACAGCTTATATCAGAATTTCCTTCTTTTTAAGACTAAGACTCTTTTTTGTATAGGGCACCACTCATATGCTGAAGGTATTGTGAATAATGTTGCTGGGTATAAAAAACTCCTCCATTCAATTCTTTTGAAGTATATACCCAACTATGGAATTGCTGGATAGTACAGTACTTCTACCTTTTTTTTTTTTAACACAATGCCTTGCTATGTATTCCAGGTTGGCATAGATTCACTATATAGCCCAGACTGTCCTTGAACGCACAGCAGTCCTCCTGCCTCAGCATCGAGAGTGCTGGGATTATAGTTATACACTATCACACCCAGCTACTTTTTAATTTCTTGAGGAAACTCCATACTGTTTTCCACTATGGCTGCATCATTTTTTATTTTTACCAACACTGTACAGAGGTTGTATTTTCTCCACCTTCTTGCCAACATTTTTAATCGTAGCCATCCTAATGCATGGGAGGTAGTTACATCTTAAAAAAGAAAATGTTAAGAGGTGGCATAGGATAATTAATTTAACTTAAATATGTGGAGTAAAACCTTGATCCTTCATCATGCTGAATTTCTTTTCTTGTTTTTGATCTTGATATAATTAACTTAGGTTTCTCTCCATTCAGATGAACTTACAAAATCTCAGATAAACATAAGCAACAGTAGTAGCATCCAGTTTGGAGCCTATAATTATATGGAAATTAGGAGAACGAATTCACAACCAGAAAACACATGCATAAACTTGGAAGAGGAGTCAACTTCTAAGTACCAACCTATCTTTGGTAAGCTATAATGTGCCATATTCACGATGGGGCTGTAATTCATGTATCACACTGCCAGGTGGCTGTGCACCACTGGTAGTCCAAGCTGCGTAGTGAGGAAGTCATGTACAGCTGCCTGTTGGGACATCCATGCTTCTACCCCCAGTGAGTGGTTCAAGCCAACAGGAACACATTGAGGCCCCAGTGTTGGGAATGGAGGTAGAGCTCAGCGAGAAAGGGCATACTTGGCATGTGCAAGGCCTAGAGTCCAATCCCCAGCACCACAAAAAATAAAACCCAATGTATATAGCAACCTTGACTTTTCTGGTTTGTTGAATAGGATTTAGTAGGATCTTAAAACTTTTCTGGTGATTCTTTCTGAATATACCATTTTAAAAACTATTTCAATATAAATCCTTAGTAATTTTTAATACGGGGATAATTATAGTATCTAATTCATGGCTTTTGTTGTGCTAACTGAATTAGTCAGCAGCTGTAACAGCTTGGTACAATGCATGCCATATGGGGAAACCTATGAAAGTAATACCCTGCCGTCATCAATGTTACTATTAAGACCTGTTATAAATAGCTGTCTCAGCTTCCCATCAACGAGGTCTGTAAAGAAGGCTGTGCTCTCAACAGCATTTTTGTAACTGAATCCGGAGGCTGTCTCCTATTGGGTTCCACTGCGTAGTCAGCCCCGTAACATTAGTTCTGAGACACAGCCTGGGAAAAGTATTAAGGGGTCAAATAATGCGACTCAGAACCTACCTTCATGCCTAACCCTGAGATTGGTCAGTGCCAAGTGGTAAATGTGTTAGGATCTACCCTGAGGTCTTTATTTAAACTCTACAGCTCTGACTTGTAATGTAAAAGTAGCTGTAGATGATAGGCACATGGCTGAGCATAGCAGCGTTCCAGTAAATCTGAATTTATAAAAATTAGCAGGGGGCCAGATTTTGCACCTAGACTATAGTCTAATGCGTCTGAAGGATAGCCATTAACCTACCTACATCAGAGGTTCTTAACTTTTAAGAAACCTGTAGTATCTTTGAGAACCTGGTGAAACCCAGGATTCCTCCCCCAAAGAAACTGACAAAATTCACAGATGTCTGAGGGGTTCTTGGACTGCTGACATCCAATAATGGCAGCAGAAACCACATTGTGATAATGTGAACAAAGAATGGAAGCTGAGATTTACATTTAGCTTACTGAGGTAGGATGACAGCCACGGAATATGTTTTGTATGGTGGCTGTTTTATATTTTTTGTTTCCTTTATTGTATTTATGATGGGCTACGGGGATGGAACCAATAGGGGACAGTAGTTTAAGGGAAAAAGGGATAGGAATGGCACAGATGGATCTAAAAATGGGCCTCACCCCTTGAGAGTATGGATGTCTCATCCCTTGAAAGACAACAGAAAGGAGTCAGAACTGAACGAAGTTTACACTTGATGGTCTCAGCGTCCTTAAGAGGAAAGTGAAGGGCTGGGAAGACGGCTGTGGGCCAGGAGGGCCTTCCTGGCAGGCACAAAGTCCCATGTCTGGTCCCCAGTACAGTAAAGAGAGAAGGCGGGAGGGGGAAGGGGAGGGAGATGGGGCATGGAGGGAGAGAGAGGGAGGAAGGGAGGCAGAGAGAGAGAGAAGTGAGCCAGGTGTGGTGGCACAGGCCTGTAATCCCAGCACTTGGGAGGCTGAGACAAGAGGATTGCTACAAGTGTAAGACCAGCCTGGGCTACATAGAGTTCAGGGGCGGTGTGAACTGTACAGCAAGACCCTATATCCAAAAAAAAAAAAAAGAAAAAGAAAGTGAACTGTCTGGAGCTGGGTGACATTGAGCCTGTATAGACATAGGTAGAAAAAGTCCCAAGGAACAATATTGGGACATTTTTTTTTAATTGGAATATGTTTTAATTGTTTTCCCTCTGGGAAAGGCTTACCATAAACTGGTCCACTGACTAGGGTTGAACAGAACACCCAGTTTAGTAGCCATGTATGAGTTTTTTTCACAAAGCCATCAGCAGTTATCTCAAGGTACGTTAGCCAGAAGGAAGGGGCATCCTGTGCCAAGATACACGCTGATTTCATATGGACCAGGAGGCTGCCAATTACTGTCCAATCAACAGCTTTATGTAAGTATGAAAGTATATTTTTCGCAGCCTCCTCGTATTCTTCACTTTACTTGGGTTTTTCAGCAATCCCCAAAACTAGAATGTTCAAAGGGGTTAAGGCCTGATATCTTGTCTTTCCTATCTGGCAGATAATCCCACTAGTCTGACTGATAAGCAACTAAATCTCATCGGGGAAAACCTGGGAAAACAGTGGAAACATTGTGCCCGTAAACTGGGCTTCACAGAGCCTCAGATTGATGAAATTGACCATGACTATGAGCGAGATGGACTACATGAAAAGGTTTTTCAGATGCTCCGAAGGTGGCAAATGAGGGAAGGCAGCCAGGGGGCCACAGTGGGCAAGCTTGCCTGGGCCCTCTACCGGTGCTCCCGGAAGGACCTTCTGAACCACTTGGTGGAAAAGGGCCAGAACTAACCCTAGAGGGGCTTTCGCAACAGAAAACAAGCTCTCCGCCTTGGTGAAGAAGCGCTGGACGCATTCAGAAATTGTGCTCTTTGATATGGGTTCTATCACTACCTATAGACAATTTCCTGCATTTCAGAGCTAGAGAATAGGAAGAAAAATCTGTAGCCAGCAGCCTTCTTTCAGGAAAACACAAGCTGGAAAATCTAAAACATGAGTTTTTAAAAGGATAGAAGAGATATTCAAAAGAAATCATCTCCCTTCAGCTGCTGCCATCACCTTCAGATATGTCCATTGAGTTTCACAGGGTTTTGGTTGAATGACAAAGAAAGTGAATGTAAAACAAGCCAACTTTATTACTTTGTGTTCTCCACAAAAAAAGAGACTTACCTTTTTGCGGGGGTGCCAGGAATCAAATGCAGGACTTTGTGCTTGCTAAGCAGGTGCTCTGCCGCTGAGCTATATCCCTGGCCCTACACCCCTCTTATAACCAAAATGTAAAATTCTAAATTCTGGTCAAATGTTTTTTATAATGACAGTCACAACTAATTTCAAATTATAGGACCTGTTAACTTTGTATCAAATGTTCTAGCAGTCACTACAGGCTTTAATAGTTATGTGCTATCCCATTCCATTATGTTAAATCATAGCCACTTTAATAAGCAATTTAAAGAAAAAAAAAATACACGGGGTTAGTGGGGGGGAGATCAGGTTTTTTTGGCAGTGATTGTAAGGACCAGCAAGTAACTATGATGCCATCAAAAGTTCCTGATCAACTTTTTTTGGTTCTTTGCTAGTACTAATACTTTGAATAACTATGGCTTCTATTACCAATAATGCTAACACTCAACACCGTTTCCAAGCCCATGCCTTGTGAAGTAGAAGCATACATGCGTGAATCATTTGCATCTTTTCCCTTCAAAAAGGCCAGAGGTGCAGAGCTCACCATTGTTGAACTGCTCCATCCACTTAACCCACCATGCTGTAGAAACAGGCTGTTCATTTGTCACTCTGTGCCATGGAGTGAAAAGTGACAGGTTCAGGTCTGCGTATTGCCTGTAGCACTCACCCTTCCGAAGGCCATCTGCATCTCAGGGAGAAACTAAAAGCATAGAAGCCTGAAGACCATGCAGATTGTACCCACCGCACTTAGGTCTCCCAGAAGGGAGGGCAAGAGGGCACGGGGAGGGTCAGCCTGGCTCTCTGAAGGGATGCTGGTGTCTTGGGTCCATAACAGTATTGCTAGGTCTGCTTCTGAATCCCCTGCAACCTCAGCACGCACACCCAGAGAGCAGCCTCAAAACAGATCTCTGTGTTGGTACTACTGGCATCATAAAGTCAAGTAACTGTCGTAGGTGCTGTCCTATACCTTTTAGTATATTTGTGAGCATTACTGGCCCCACCTACTGTGCCATATGCCAGCAATACTAGCTTCCCATTCTGTGCCTGGGTGTGACAAAAATGTCTTCAGACATTACTATCCACAGTATTCCTTGGAAGAGTCCAGCAGAAGGCATTGCTGTCAGGGAATGCGCCGCAGCTCTCCTCTTCCACCTGTGTCTGAGCTCACATCTCAGTTGCCAAACAGCACTAGAACATGCAGCCGGAAAGGCAGCTTGGAACAGCAAAGGCCCCAGGCTGTGCTGGAGAAGCCTGCTGATTTCTAAAAACCTTCTACTGTGGCGTGCTAAATTCTCTGGGGTTTTATTAAAAAAAAAAAAAAAAAAAAAGATTTTATGCCTTACATTTTTTTAAATAAAAGTTTACACTTACAGCTACTGAAATGCTACGTGTGTCTGTATAAATGTACCAGCCTGGGGTTCTCTGTTCCGACTGTGCTGTGTGTTGATGCTTCCGGCTCACACTCCCAATTTGTCCTGCTGCAGGCTCCCAGACTGCGCACTCTGGACCTCGGGGAGCAACCTACCGCATGGTCCTCTTCCCTCTCCTTCACCCTTACCCTATACCCTACCAGAAAAGGGCCAAGTTTGTCTCCCAGTACATTCATACAAAGCCCAAATTCCAACACTGCTCAGAGCAGAAACTGTGTAAGCAGGACAACCCAGATGAGAACATGAGGAAGATGACTGTCCAGTCTTAGTTCCGGAGCACAGATTTTACCCTCAGTGCAACAGTCACAATCTTTGCCTGTCATGTGAAATAAGGTCTTTGTAAATAAATAGTTTTCTTATAAAAGGTTTTAAACAATATTTTGATGTCACTTGAATGTGTTACAAAGGGAAAAATTTCTAATTATCACACTCATATAAACAAGCAGTCTAAATTTTCAAGATTTTAGAAGCAGCTAATTATAAAGAAATCACCCAAGGACTAATGTTCCCACTGTAGCTGTAGGAAACCTAATAATCCAAGTACAATATTATGAAATTAAGCAGGTACAGATTCCATTCTTCAGCACCGTAACCTAGGCTTGCTTCTAACTTCTTTTTGCTCAAGTTTCCTCATTTACTGGGAGGAATAGGGCAAAAGGCTGACTGAGGGTTAAAATGAGGTGCCTGGCATAAGAATGTCAGTTACTTTCTAAACTGCTCAACAGTATACATAAAAGGCTACTCAAATGTGAAGCTAGTCAACAAGGTACCAATGACAAAACAGTACTAGTATCTTTGTATAGCACTAGGACAGTGTGTTGAAAGTGTATAGATTACTATTTTTAACCCTCATTTCCTCTGATAAATCTCAGTCAACATTTTAGGGGGAAAAAAAAAAAAAGAAATGTGGACCACACCAAAGATTTATGATCATCAAGTGATGTTAAAGTCAACTCAACACATGACCAAGACACTCGCCCAGTGTAGACAAGCAGGCCCTCTCTGGATGGGGAGACCCCATGCAAGACAGCAAGTGGCCCATATAAGACACTTCCTGTTATGGTTTATGTCTAGTTGTCCCCCCAAAGCCTCATGCAATCATGGGGC
>PVKN010012276.1:0-20897 GCA_004027915.1 Capromys pilorides
AATTTTTTTTCTACTTACTTAATTCTTTCTATTCTTACAGCATTGAATTGATTTTCAAGATTTCTGGCTTGGTGCCTTCTTATGTCAACCTAGCAAAGACCCCAATTTTTAGTGAATTTAAGGGTGGGTGTTGCAAGGGCGTTAAGTTTTCAATACTCTTGTCTTGCAGGACCCTGCATTTTCCAATCTGAGCTACAACTCCCTTGATCATGTGGTCTCACAAGCCCCTACTCAGAGTAGTGCCATAGGGATATCTTGTGGAACTCCTGGAATTCATGTTGGTTCTGACCCAGTGTCTAATAGTTCCCAAAAAATCTTTTATTTCTTTTTCCCCAATAAACTTTTATCTTGGTAAAAATAATAATAATAATAATAATAATAATAATAATAATAATAATAAAGTCTATACATATCTGTAGAGAAGACTAAGGAAAAGGAGTAAATTTTTCAGTGTTAATTTTGAGTAGAATATTGAGGTCTTTCTTCAAAGCTTTATAAAATTCAAATTGTTTTGTGTGTATTGGGCCAGTGAGATAGCTCAACAGTCTAAAATGTCTGCTTAGGCAATCTTAGGTAAGTGCAGGGACCATGGTTCAATCCCTGGCACTACATTCCACACCAGCCCTGCCCTCGGGATAGGCTGACCAGGCCATCGGAAAAAAAAAGAAAAACAGTGTTTTGTGTGTGTTGTGTGAGTGAACTGGCTCAAGTCTGTCAACCTACATTTATTTTTGTTTGAAACAGTAGCTTGCTATGTAGTCCATGCTATCCTGAGATCACAGTGTAGCCCAGGTTGTCCTTACACTGATGGCTATCCTCCAGCCTCAGCTTGCTGAGTTCTAGGGCCAGAAACATGGGCCACTGTGTCTCGCTTGTCAACCTAAATTTTTAAAACAGGAGGAAGAGATTCTTTAGAGAATAACAATGTTTACTTGGGAATGTACATAGCATACAATTATGGGGTAGGGGTCTTTTGGGTTAGCTCAGTGATTAAGCACTTGCGCCAGCAAGCACAGTCAGACACAAGGAATGGTGGTTCAATCCCCAGACCCAGCCTTAAGGCAGACTGAGCCACAAAAATAAAATAAAATAAAATAAATAAAAAATAAAAAAAAATCCCTATGGACATATTTAAAGGAGTTAAGGCAGGGAAAGCTGAAACCATCTTTCAACAAAACACAAAATGAATAATAATGAATATCATTCAAGGATGAACAGACAGTTGCCAGCAGATGTGCTTATGAAAGTACTGTTTACATAAGGTTGTGGTATCTGTGCAAGTTTACAGTTCTGGCAGAGTCTTCTGAGATAGTTATCAAGCAGTCATATGTAAATATACTTCCTTTTTAACCATCTATGTTTATTTCCTTTTTGTTAAGGATGACAGAAGCAACTCCATTTCTTTTTTTTTTTTTTCAGAACTGGGGATAGAATTCAGGACCTTGCACTTACCAGGCAGGCGTTTGTGCTCCAGAGCTATCTCCCTGGCCCCAGAAGCAGTTCCGCTTTTATTATGATAGCTTTTATATTTCATTCACAAGTTTAAGAATATACTGCTGTTAGGCTATAGCTCTGTTTTTATTAAGATTAGACTCTGTTCATATGACCTAGGACTTTGCTGCCATATAGGCCAAGGAATAACTTGGTAGGCTTCCCGTTTAACTTCTAGGAACACCATGATCAATGAACTAATGCTACTTACTATTCAGCCCAAGTCAGGGTATTGTGATCACTGCTGTGACTCTGCTGTCCAACATGGTAACCACTCCCCATGGCCATTAGCAGTCCAGTGCCAACATTTGGTTCAAGCCACCCTGGAATCCAGTTACTCCTATTCTAATTATATGTACCAATATGATGCTGGCGGTTTCCACTGTGAGGTCTAATTTATAGAAGACAGCAATCAGAGAGTGTGTCAAGGACTCTGAGACTTGCCTTGCAAATTCTTTTCTTACCATAGTGTTGAAACGTGTGTCACCTAGACTTTCTCAGTGAAGATTTTAAATAATACATCAATGCTAACATTCAAATCTCTCTAAGCCTTTAAATCTCTTCTTCTCCATTAAACTAAGACATGTCCAGCATTTCCATTTGTCTCACTGTGGGCCACCTTTTCTTCCATGCTTTTTGCCAATCAACCACCCAAATTGTAGAGCCCTTTCTAGCTCCTTACACTACGGAGGAGTTAAATGCAAAATGTGTGCTTAGTATGGAGCCACAGAGGAAAGGGATCTACAAGGTATAGTGTGCCTAAGGAGAGTCACTTAGAGAGAAAACATTCTCTCAGGCTGTCACAGAGAGCAAACTGGTCAAGCAATGGCCATGACTCATCCAGATGGCTGACACTGACAAAAGTTCTACAAAACGCTATACATGGTTTCAAGGTAAATCCTGAGGGGATTTAACTGACCTCATCAGATACAAAAGTTCCTTGTTTTGTTATAGGTCTTGCTTCAACTTGACCTTAACCATCCAGCAGAAAAGTTTAAACATGAGGCATAAAAAGTAAAGCCAGATAAGCATGCTGAGCTGTAAAAGGCTCAAGTCAACAGCTTCCTACAATGCCAGTTCTGCTAATAACTCACTTCTATTATGGAATATTGGACTATGTATACAATGACTTTCTCTTCGCTCAATGAGAAAAAATATTTGTACCAATAGTGTTTAGAAAAGCTATCATGTCTGCATCTTGTACTCTGATCAACTACTATGGAGACAACAATATGCATTGTATTAATTATTGTGGCTGTCCTACTAATGAGTTTTGAAGCTGTCTCATTGTTATGTCTTATTAAAAGTAATAAAACTATTTAAAAAATAAAATAAAATGAAGAAACAAAACCTGTGCTTAGGAGTCCATGTCAATAAATTTAGCTTGTTCATCTTTTATGTCACTTCTACCATTACTCCATGTTCTTTTTTTCTTTTCTTTTTTTTTCTTTCTGTATTTAGTACAGGGTCTACAAGTTCTCACTACATAGATCAGACTCATAGTGATTCTCCTATTTTCAGCCTCCCAAGTGCTGGGATTACAGGCATGCATCATCATACCCAGTCTCAATCACCATCTCAGCACACCCTGGGGGCAGAGCCGGCATGGCACAGTGGGGATCGAACCCAGGCCACTGCATTCTGCCTAAGCAGGCGCTTTAGTCACTGAGCTGTCAGGCTGACCCTCCATGTTCTTAGTATCCATTCCCACACATGTTCCTCAGATTTCTATGTGTGTGTACATTTTAAAAATCAAGCAGTAATTTGAAACTTAATGTACTTTATAATGGATCACCATTCATTAAACCTTTCCTCTTTAGGAGGGACTTGAGTCTAGATAGGTGGAGAAGCAAAAAGCATTCAAGGTGAGTCCTGAGGAGAGTCAACAATGTCTTATGTGGAAGCTTCTGAATGTGGGGGTGTATTAGTTTCCTCTGAGAATGCAGGGTAGATTCCTTCATAGTAGATGTAGAGGAAAAGAAAGCACTTCCTCCAACTTCGAGGAAACTATTTCCATTGAAGGTGGGAAGACCTCTTCCTATATCAATAAAGACTGATATGTTTCAAATGTAAAATGCCCTCTGATGGTATCATGTGTATGGGAGGTTTTGTTTTTTTTTTTTTTTTTATAATAGGTACACGACACTAATCAGTAGTTGAATGGGGCTTGGTTGGAAGAGGGTCAAGAAGACATAAGACCTTAAAGCATGGATTCTTGTCCCTAGATTTTTCCTTCTCTCTCTGCTTCCTGTCTCCCATGGGACTAGCACCTTCTCTTTGCCATGACCTGCTGCTATGCCATTTCTGCCTTGCAGCTGACCAACCACACTGAATCCTTTGAAAAGTGTAAGCAAAAATAAATCTCTTCTGCACTAAGTTTTGGCCTCAGGTATTTTGTTCCAGCTATGGAAATTCTGACTAATACAGACAATTAATATATAGAGTTGGTGTTGTTGCTGTGACTGTACCTGACCATGTGATTTGGAAACTTATTGGCAGGAGTTTGGAGAGCTTTTGAGATAAAGGCTAGAGAAGCCCTAGAATGCTGTAAATGCTCTTTGATTGATCTATTTGTCAGAACTCAGAACATAGGAATTCTAGGAGGAATGTGAATGGTTAAAGCCAGGCTGATGAGGTTTCTTTTGGGAACAAGAACTCTATCAGAAACTGGACTAGTGGTCATGTGTGTTTCGTTTTGACAAGAGCTTCTCTGTTTTATCCATGTCCTATAACTGTGTAAAGATGTATTTAAAGATGGAAAATCACTTGAACCAGTGGAGGAAATTTTAAAGCAGCCCAATATTCAGACTGGCATAGGCAGTGCTGGCTACTTTTAGCCTGATCTTCAGGGAGAATCAGGAAGAAAAAGTGGAAGTGAATGGTTTGAAAAGTTTTCAGTTTCAGCAGAAAGGAAATACCTACAAAGAAAATGAAAACATTCAAGAAGACAGAAAAGATTAACATTAAAAGGAAACAAAGTATTTTGCTTCAGGATAATAAGAAAGATAGCTTACAGGATCTCAGGAACTGACCGTGCTTTACATGCTCAGGAATGTAAAAGGATAAGCATCTTTGAAAGACTTTGCTTTAAGAAGAAAGCCCCAAGGAATCTAGCTCATTTATTGATGCCTAAGGAAGAATTTTCTGGAGTTCACTTATTTAGGCTCTAAGAGACTACTGTTGTTATGGTCTAAGGGGGCCGCACTGTTGTTTCAACTAGTGGCAGAAATTGGTGTCATGCACATAGTGCTACCTTTTCAGGCATGCAGAATGCAAGAATTGTGTGATCAGAAAGGAGTCCACACAGATTTCAGGAAAAGTCTGGTAAATCAGGGAGTATACCAGGGGAGGACACTATGTGATGCTATGAAAATGAGGTCTGAAGTTCAGGGGAAACTCCAGGAAGTGGGAGATGTCAGGGATGCTGATTGTCTTCTGAGGAAATCCACAGGGAGTGAGCAGTACCAACCCAAAAGAGAAAATGTGTGGACTGTAACTACAAGGGTATAGGAACAGTGTTGACCAAGTTCTTTGAAGTTCACATCTCATCACACCCTGTCCTGAGTGCTAGACATGGAGCTATGAGATTTAATATTTCCCCTTTGGGGTTTCAGTCTTGCTTTGGATCCATTCCCTTCTCTTTAGTTCTACCTCTTGCAATGGAAAGATTTACCTATGCCATTATATATGGGGAGTATTTAAGTTCTTTTCCATTTTCATGGGGGCTTACAGATAACAGGTTTGCTTTGAGTTTCACCAAAGACTTTGGATTTGAACTTTCAACAGTGCTGAAACTGTGAAGACTTTATCTTTTACAGATGAATTAAATGCATTTTGTACAATGATATAGACATGAATCTTTCGCAGCCAGGAGCAGAATGTCATGGTTTAGATTGAAAATGTCCCCAAAATTCTCTTGTATGTGGAAGGTGATTGGATCATGTGTACATTATAGTCATCAATGGATTTATCCATTGATTCACTTAGTAGCTAAATGTGCTGTTAGGTGGTGGGGCCTGGTCACAGATCGGCCACTGAGAGTGACCTGGAAGGGTGTATTCTTCAGGCGGGGGCACCTATGATTTCTCTTTTGGTTCCTCGCTGCCACAGGATAAGCGCTGCTCCACAGGATAAGCACTGTTCTTCTGCCATCCCTTCCATCATGCCTTTCTGCCATGCTGTGTCTATCTGGGAGCCATATACTGAATTCTTGGAAAACCATCAGCCTGAATAAACCTGTCTTCTTTGAATTATAGGTGTCAAATATTTCGTCTCCGTCATGGAAATTACATAACATGAAAACATCAAAATGTAGGGGCTTGATGCCCCTAGTTTTCTGCATGCATGTCCTCATCTAAATTACAGAATCCCATTCTTTCCCAAGGAGCATTCTTACTTTCAGTGACATCCTACAAGGTTAGAAATTCAACTTGTGTTTGTGTTTTCACTCAACCTCTCTTAAGATGAAATTCTACGATTGAATTTTCAGAAATTCCAACTACAGGGAACAGGGTCTCCTTCAAGGTAAACAGGGAGGCTCTTAGATCATCTGTATGACCCTTGGCTAAAAATTGGAATTCCTGAGCTCATCCTTTCTTTAATTTCACATTTTCTAATAACATTAGGACTTTCGATGATAGTGGGACCAACCAGCATCATTCTGTTCATAAGTTTTGTGAAAATTTTTGAAAATATCACTTAGAGTTACCCAGCTCCTTAATTCTTAGAAGTGGTTGCATTAGGAATGCAGATATTTCGTGTATCTCTATGAGCAGTTTAGCTCTGGACCATCAGCACTCTCTTTATTACTAGAAACAGAATTAGTAATATCTTTAAATCTGACCAAATTAGAAAGCCAATTCTAGAAATCTTACAGGCTAGAAAATTTTAATTTTCATTTGATAGAGAAGAAAGTGGAAGTTCTGAGTGTTGGTGACCCAAACGAGATTCAGACTGAATCTCAATTCAATGCTGGAGCTGCTTTTTATTTTCTTCAGAGTAGTTGTCACATTACTGATCGATATCCAGCGTATGGTTTGGTAGCATCATCCTTTCCATCTAACAGTTGTTAAATAGGCAAATGTGCTTTGTGTTTTTGCCAGTTTTCCCCCATTGCTATATCTAATTTGAGCTATCAATTGTTTGACTGTTTCCAACCTGTTTATTCTACTAATGAAAATGATTTTTTTTTTTTTTGTCTTTTTGAGACAGGGTCTCACTATGTAGTTCAGATGGCCTTGAATTCACTTTTATAACCCAAGCTGATCTCAAACTCACACCAATCCTGCTGCCTCAGCCTCCCAAGTGCTTAGATTACAGGCCGTGGAAATGATTTTGAAATTAATTTCTCTTATGAGAGTAGTCAGCTCTTATACATATAATGCAGAATCCTATGGACGATATTTCTACTGCAATCATGCTAGTCATGGGTTTAAAAAAAACTAAAGATATTGTCAAAGACTAGTAGCCTAGCAAACAGATTATCTTACATCAACAGCAACTTAACTGCTTCATTATTATACAACA
The DNA here is from genome assembly GCA_004027915.1 of Capromys pilorides. Lineage (NCBI taxonomy): Eukaryota > Metazoa > Chordata > Mammalia > Rodentia > Capromyidae > Capromys > Capromys pilorides. Next base: position 7,018 of record PVKN010012276.1, read on the forward strand.
GTACATTTTAAAATTTTTTTTGGGGGGGTGGGGGGACTGGAGAGCTAGCCCAGCAGCTTAACCACTTGCCCAGCAAGTACAAGGACCAGGTGTGATTCCTGGTACCTCATGCTGTGCCAGTCCAGAACCCTGGGCACGCCATGCTAGCTGTGAAAACTGGGTGTGGTGGCACACATGTCTATAATCCCAGCATTAGAGAGGCTGACTCTCCAAGAGGATCACTACAAGTGTGCAGTGAGCTGTGTAGAAAGACCCTGTACCAATAAATAAATACAGTATTAAAGTTTCCTTTTGATACATATCTAAGGACATATGTAAGAACAAAATCACATACTTCAGTTGCTGTTTCCTTTTTCTTAGTTTTTTTAAGTCCATGTTATTACGTCAAAGGTGTGTCGAAACCGCTATTATCTGTACGTGGTGATGTGGGTGTTCAGAGTCACCCATTTCTTCTGCTCAGTGATTGTTGTTTTGTACCTTTCCTTCTCAGTCCCCTTTCACTATTTCATTCAAATCACTAAATGTAAAAGCTTACTCACATTTTCCTGGCAATGCTCTTGTTGTCTCAGAGCCCAAACTCATATACTAGATGCATGGAAAAAGGAGAGGCATAGGCAATAGAAACAAAATAAACAGATGGTTGCCTTGACAATCTATAAGAGACTATTCCGTGATCATTTTTCATAGTGTTCTTTTGCACTCAATAATGACACAGGGATATAATTTGTATCTTAATGCCCTCCTGCAAATGGCAGTGAGGTCACAGGGGCTCACCTCTGTCCCAAAGGCACCACAATGGGTTTGACTCTTCTGAACTTCTTTCTGCATCACTACAGAAAGTGTTCCCTAAGCCCTGTTCTCAGGGCCAGTCTATAATGTTAAGGGCAAACTCTAGAGAGCCATAGCAGGTGTGCTGTCATACTTGGTGGAAGGCAGATGTGAAATATTATTATTTTACGAAGTAGGATGTTGTGGTCCAAGAGCATTTAGGATGACACTAAATGATGGAGGTCAAAAGTCACTTCAAATGGGGTGGGCAGGCAAAGGACATGGAGGAGGTGAGATACTGCTGCCTGGGAAGCTGAATTTGAGCCAAATTTGAACTGAAGAAATTTGGCTCTGACAGAGGTAATTGACAATGGGGGATAGTTAAGGAGTTCCCAGTTTAAAGAAGACAAAAAAGCAATAGAATTATAAATTGTACTTTTTTATATAAATGTGCTTTAAAAACAATACAGCATGAGAGGCAGAATTTAAAGCTACACAGCCACTTCCTAGTTTTATGTGGAAGATGTAAAATCTCTGAGCCTTGATATTATCTGTAAAATGGAGATGATAGACAATAGTGTTTATTTTACGTGGTGCTTCAAGACCTGCATGAGGTATTTTGTGCAAACCCTAAGCACTGTGCCTGACATCTGTTATTACTTACTGCTCCTAAGCACAGTGTTCATGAGATTTTCTCCACTGAAATATCCCACTAGGCTTTCTAATGACTTTTCTAAATGCTTGTTCCTATTAAAGTGCAAGAAAAGATGCCAGGAATAAAATTTCACATTACAAAATTTTATAGTATTAGGAGCCAAAACTCACCTTATTTCAGGAGCCTATGAGGTCACATTTTCTTTTCATGCCAAATTCCAACAGTCTGAACCCTTCTTCTATTTGCCTTCAGAAAGTTTAATCTTTTTCCCAGGTATCCAAGCATTTTTGGGACTCCTTTGAGAATTTTTTTTTTCTTTTTTGTTGCTAGAGATCAAACCCAGGGCCTCACATATCTTAAGTATGCATTATAGCATTGAGCTACTCCCCCCAGGTCCTGCAAAATTTTAATTCAGGGCATCTCTGTTCTTGACCCTTATTTTGCCACATATTATAGGGGCCAATTTACCTTCACAAAATGAGTTTATGGAATGTTTTTCTCTACCTGGAGTCCAAGTCCCAGCTTCTGAAGGTCCCCCCACCCAAAAGCAGCAGTTTTCTTCTGATCCCAGCCTGAAGCCCTAGCTTGACTTTTTTAGAGGGCACTTCTCTGTTCAAGAATCACTTCCTTCATGAGAAACATCACTCCCTCCAGGGAGCCTTCCGCAGGCAACAAACAGCACCCATTCTCTGCTGTGCCTAATTACCATCCCCATGTAGAAGGAAGCAGGGCCTATAGAAAGGATAAGGGCCGGGCATGATGGTGCACACCTGTAATCCCAGAACTTGGGAGGCTGAGGCAGGAGGATCGGTGCGCGTTCAAGACCAGTCTGGACTACAAAAGTGAGCTCAAGGCCAGCCTGAACTGCATAGTGAGACCCTGTCTCAAAAAGACAAAAAAAAAAAAGAAAGAAAGAAAGAGAAGAAAAGAAAGAAAGAAGAAAAGAGAAAGAAAGAAAGAAAGAAAGAAAGAAAGAAAGAAAGAAAGAAAGAAAGGAAGGAAGGAAGGAGGGAAGGAAAGAAGGAAGGATGGATGAGTGATTTCAACAGCTGTGGCAGAAAATATGAGCCCAGGGTATCTTTTTGTATCAGAAAGTAAGGAGGACAGACTCATGAATGTGTTGTGATACAGGGGCCAATAAGAAGGGGCCCCAGAGGACAGGCTAAAGATGAGATTCACTGAGCATCTAAACAAGTAAGTACAGAAGACTGAAGTATATAAGGTTTATTAAAATAAAAACACACTGGGGCTGGGGAGATAACTCCATGGCACAAGTGCCTGCCTGGCAAGTGCAATGAGTTCAAACCCTGGTCCTGACAAAATAAAATAAAATCACTTCATAATTTTTATTTTGAAAAAAGTAAAATAAAGTGAATGAGCACACTCAAAATAGCTTCATCAGACACATTTACAATGCCAAGTCTTTATTCAAAAAAGTAGCATTAAAAGAAAAGGAGTAAACATTTAGCTTTTTTCTGTATAAAACATATCGCATGGAATTGAAATTACCCTAGTTGATAAAGAAAAATTCTGATTTCAATTATTTGTAGTGCCAAGGATCAAACCCAACACCTTGTACATTCAGCAAGTGTTTTACCATTGAGTTACATTCAGCTCCGACATTATTATTTACATAAAAATTGCAGCTAATAAATGCAAGAAGACAGAAACCATCAAGGCATCATGTTGCAACCCCAATGAAATAACCCGTTCATATAATTAGAAAGAGATAAAACCATTAGATGAAAGGTTGACGAGGAACTTAACAACTGAAGAGATGAGGCCATTACATCATGATTCACTGCAGCTCACTGAAAATGAAACAGCCAGACACTGGCTAAATGCAGCATCACATTGGAGGGTTCCTGTGCCCCAGAACTGAACTTGAATCTAACCCAGACTGGAGAACCAAATTTCACTTAAAGGGGTGTAGGAATGCAGACACTGCAAGGCAAATCCATTTCAAGCGACATTCTATAGGGCAGGTGGCCAGTTCTGACAGGTCAGTGGCAGAAGGGAGAAATGATAGATAGCGGGTCTGTCTGTGAGATAGCCAAGAGACTGAAAGCCCAGTGTAATGGCTGAGACCCAGTTTGGATCCTGGTTCAAACAAACTATAAGAAAGGTAAAAAATAAAATAAAAGAGGAGAGAGAGACAGAGAAAGAGAGAAGGAAACACACGCATACACACACACACACACACACACACACACACACACACAGAAAAAGAAAAAAAAAGGTGACCAAATCTATATAATTGTGGAATTTGGGCGACAGATGAATAAAATAAAAAATAAAAAATAGAATACATGTGCAACCATTATGCCAAGACCTTGGTAACTGTTAAAACTGGAAATGACTACGTGAGAATCCTTTGTATTTATCTCTATTTTGAGTAGGTTTAAAAATGTCTATTGCATTCAAAGATAACAAAGTGGACAGGCTTCTGCACTTCCAGTGCATGTCTTAGAGTCTGGGTTGTGTGAGTGGAGATCATAGCATATGTGCAATTTCTGGGCAGACTGAACCACATGCAGTAGCCCTGAGTGCTTTAGAGTTCTCTGGGCATGAGAGAAGCCAAACCTCAGATTTCTTGATGCATTTTGTAGTCTCAGCCTCAGCTCCTGCCCGCCTGTACGTTACCAGTAGTCCTCATGCATCTCCCCAGAGCAAGCAGTGATTTCCTAGGAAAGTGCACTATAAATTGTAACTTAGAAAGAAACCGCCTCCTCAGGCACATTATTTAGAGGAAGATAATTTTTCCAGAAGAAAGCATTCTGGAAAGAGGTTTCGTTTTATGGATCCTCCCTACCCCTTCTAGCTCCTTCCAAAAATCGGACTGTCCTCTATCATGACGTCATCCATACCTGTTGGGCAGAAACTGTTTGCCTTTAGGTAAAGTCAAGCTACTACTTTTTATTATGGAAACTATGTGCAAAAATTTTTTTGTTATCTGAATTATTTTTCAATGTGCAATGCAGTATCTTTACGTATATTCACATTGTTGTGCAGTCTCCAGAAATGTCTAAAATTCTGTAAAATTGCAATTCCATTACAGTTCTCCCTTCCCCCATGAAAACTGTCATTCCAGGAGTGTTTTCTTTTTCTGTATTTGCTGAATCAAGGTAACTCATATAAGTGGACTCATGGAATTTGTCCTTTTGTGTCTAGCTTTTACTTAAAATAATGTTTTCAAGATTTATCCATAATGTATCATGTATCAAATTTCCTGTTTTGGGGTTATGGGTATAGCTTAGTGGTAGAGCATGTGTCTAGTGTGTTCAAGCCCCTGGATTTTATCTCTAGCACTGGAAAAAAATATTCTTCCTTTTAAGGCTAAATATTTCACTGTACTTATAGTCCACATTTTCTGTATCCATGTGTGTATCAGTGGACAGTTGAATTGCTTTTACCTGTTACCTATTGCGAATAAAACTATGAACATGGGAGTACCTAGCCGCCACTTGTTAAAATACAATCCCCACCATCGCCACCAAGAATTCAAAAGTTTCGTGGATAGCTCTCAGGTGAGGTGTGAACTCAAGGTGCCCTGCTCTCTCTCAGAGATCTCTGCCCAATCTCACTTCCAAAGGACCCTGAGCCTTTACAGGAAGAGAAAGCTCAGTTCTTCCTGACATCTCAGAGTCCCCAGGCAGGTGGCCCCTTCCTTCCCCTTAGTATACTTTATTTTAAAATGTTAAAAATAAACATTGGTAAGAGACTAAAAAAGTAGAAATTAGTTTCTTTCTCCCATCTCCCATTCTGCAAGGTTGGCTATGTGAACAGTTTGTGTTTCCCAAAGTTACATTCTGGACATACGTTTGCTTTGTTTTTTGATAAAAGTTTACATTTTGACTGTACCTTCTGCCATGTATTGCTTTTCCACACAGTGGGAAACTTTATAGACTCTAGGGCACTTCCTATTCCCATACTGTTTACAGCCAGTTAAATACTCTTATGCATACACCCTTGCATATTATTATAGGTCAGAAATGAAAATGCTGGGTCGAAGTATATGGATATTTAAAAAATTAATAGCTATAAACAAATTGCTTTCCTAAAAGATTATGCCAATTTTTTCTGTTAATTTTAACGAAAGATTTGTGCTTATTCTTTCAAGATTAGGACACGTATTCCAAACATTTTATTTTTTCCTATTGGATGACTAAATATTCTTGGACTTTCTACTAAGCATAGATGGACTACACTACTTAACTAAAACCTACCTGGAAGATCTCAGTTAATGACTGAAATCACCTAATTTTAACAGCTCAAGTCTGTATAGAGCCTTTGGCAAAATGTAATTGTGTATTTCTGATGATAATAAATTTCACGGTTCTTCCTCTGAGGTACCAGAACATATAAAATTATGCTTGTAAATATTCACATCTCTTACTTTCAGATTACATAAATATATGTATTTTTAAATACCAACTATCATTTAATGAAAGATTTTTGTTTCCTTTACCCTTCCCTTTTTGAGCTTTGACTCTGAAACGTTATAAATTGCTTACAAAAATCAAGTCTTCTAAAGCGCTTATGCCAATTTGCTTAGAAGAAATACCTACCCCAAGCCTCAATTATAATTGCTGAAAAGGCTCCACTCCCATAGGTATGGCCGGCCAAAGCAAGGGAGTTCATGGCTATATTTTGAATGTAAAAATTTCATCAGTTATAAAAAAAAAAAAAAATCATAGCGTTCAAAATTTTAAGAGGTCCTGCTCCTTGCCAGCAAATGCTTCTAACAGTTCTGGAGCCGGAGAGGCCGCATCGAACATGCTTATAAATATTTTCACTTCTTCAGACAGCAGAAAGGAGGATGAGCGCAGAAGGGAGCCCCTCTTCGCCTTGTGGTGCTGAGGCCAGCGTCCTGGTAGCAGCGCTCCTTTTGTGTGCGTGCTGCGTCCTCTCCAGGCGTGTCTGCGTGGTTCACAGGCGCATCCTGGGAGTGGCTGCCTGCTCAGAGCAAGCTGGCTGTCCTCTTAGAGAGGTGGCACTGGTAAAGGCTCTGTTGTTATGCGACTACTGATTTGCCTCATTCTGAGGATTCCAGGGGCAAAGTAACCCTCCCTCTTGCCTGGTGCCCGCCCTCTCTCCCTCCCTGAAGCGGCAGGATCTGAACGCTGCTGCTGGGCCCTCCTCCTCCTCCTCCTCCTCTTCCTCCTCCTCCTTCACCTCTTTCTGCTCCTCCCATTCCTTCGGCTTCTGGATTCCTGAAGTTATTAGGAGAAATAAGGTAGCCGAGGAGACCACATGGAAGTTGTGACAGCTCCCGGCGGCGCGCCCCTTTCGCGTCTGCCAGCACCTCGGCTTAGGAGTCACCGCTGACACCCTGAATGCAGGAGGTCCCCTTGCCAGCCAACCTACCGGGATGGGCCACTGCTGCTGCAAGCCTTATAACTGCCTTCAGTGCCTGGACAAGACGGTACTTTGCCTTCTCTCTCTTCTCCCCCCTCCTCCTTTGCCAGGGCAGAGAGAACGCGCTAGCGCTAGCCAACCACCTCTGTCCTCATCCCCCTAGCATGCGTGTGCGCTTTGTTAGTGCGCAGGAACCTCCCTTTACTCGTTCCAGTGTGCTCAGTTGTGAATGGTGCTCACAGAAACATTGGGTCTCACATACTCTGCAGTGATGCCTTACATAATTCTGTATTCCTGCAGTCTCCGCGGAACTGTTGCATTTGCCTGAAATAGGAGGAACATCTTGAAATCCAAACTGCTGAGAAATTCTTGGAGTATTCTTACTGCATTTCAATGTACCTGCTAAACCTAACCGTTCCATGGGGAATGTAGATTAGCAAGGCATATTTTCTTCACAAACCTGGAACTTTGGAAGTTTACCACCCTTTTTAAGCAGTCTTTTTTTCTTTTAAGTATTTATTCCATATGAGCAAGAAGAAAGCACATCCGGCTAGTTCTTCCTTCTGTACTCTTGGTATCACAGAGGAATGAATAGCACAGAGGTGAAATTCTGATAGCCAGGGAGTCTGTGTGTGTTTAAGTATTCACTAGAAGGAAAAATTCACAGACAGGAAACTGAAAACAGAATATATTTGAAAATAGTATGGCAGTTCCAAGACAAAGCCTTTCTTTGCTTCTGACACTTGCCTGCTCTGTGAGCTTGCACAGGCATTGGGGTGTGTTTTTAATTTCACCTCTAGGTAACTGCTGGCACTAACTCTTGTCTCTGTGATAGATTGTATTACCATGCACATTTGAATTTCTCGAAGATGCATGAAATGGGCTTTCTCATGGGGCTGAAACTGCCTCCTTGTTGCCCACGTGGGCATCAGCGGCTAGACAGCTGGAGGTAGACTATGCAACCAGGTGAAGGGAAATAAATGGATTCATTGAAAACTCATTACAATGCAGGCACTGGGGAGCATCTTGGATATCATTTCGGCTTATGTACTTTGACCCAAAGTAAGCTAACTTACCACCTGGAAAATCGGACTGATAGCTTAAAAGTCACCAAGTACTCTTGGCCAATCTAAGTCCAATACAAATAACTGTTCAATGGCCTTTGCTGTCCTCTGATCTAAATATTTATATATACAATTCTGTAATTGTACCAGGTAGAAATATTAAATAGTTGTACTCGGTAATCTTCAAATCCTACCTGGAAGTGGTTAAGCCCTTTTAGCAAGGAGTCAAATGAAGCTTAATAACAATAGGTATAGCAAAAGTGAAAGATAAGCCATGTATGCAGCAGTGTTATAAAGTATGTATTTCCTAAACTCTGACACAGATTTTTAGAAATAGAGGCAATATGCTTAAAAGTGAACCTGTCCTCATTTTTCTTTCAAATCAAGTTCCTGAAAATAACTATCCCCTGATCATTCTTGAAGTCAGAAACTTTGGAAGATAATTCATTGTTGTTTCATTTCTTTAGCCATGTGATGTTTAAATAGCTTTCATTTATTGAAGCATTGAAATTTTAAATTCAGTACAAATTATTCCTTACAGATGAGGGGTCCTCTGGCTTAGCTCAGTTGTTTAATGCCTGTTCGGGCAAATGCAGTCAGGCTCAGGGCACAGGGTTTGATCTCCAGCTCCACAAGCCTTACCCAGCCACCCTTAAGACAGCCTGAGCCAGCCAAAACACAACAAAACAAAACAAAAACTCCTTCTATTCCTTATAGATGAAAACTTTAAAACTTTACTTTGCATTTAGGAGCTATTCCATTGTGTTTCCACCCTCCTTGGCTCACCACTGTGCCACCAATGCACCGTGCCTACGCATCTTGGCTTTGTTTTGCTATAGTTCAGAATAGTATTTCCATTTGAAGTTTTATTGATATATATTCATGGATGCTCTTCTGAGAACTGAAGAGTTTCTTTAAAAAAAAAAAAAACAAAGAGTGGCTGGGGAGATAGCTCAGCAGCATAAGCGCCTGCCTGGTAAGCATAAGGCCCTGAGTTTGACCTTTGGTGCCAAAAAAAAAAAAAAGAGAGAGAGAGAGAGAAAAGAAAGTTACTTGCTTGCTTTTCAAGATAACACAGATTGCATGCCAAAGTCATTCATTTATTCAGTAGTTACCTATTATAGTAGGACCATAGCAAACCATTGTGGTCTCACACTTTAGAACTCAGTACTCCTGCCAACTCCACAATAAAACCTTTCAGTGTCTATCAGCTCTGAAAAACCCCAACATCAACAATAGGTTGAAGGGAAGCTAATAATATTGTTCATAAAGTTTTTCTGATTAATTAATCCCAGCTTAATAACCCTTGCAAAGTGAATACTTCTTAGCCGTACAAATATAGATTTAAAAAAAAAATTATTTTGAAAAATACCATATTTTTTTACCATTTGGTCATTGTACAGCTGAACATGGTCTAAAATATATAATGGGAGAATTAAGGAAACTTTAGGTAATCAGTTTCAGAGCTGAAGCTAAGAAATAGGAATCTGAGGATGCTTCTTTAACATTTATTTTGAGAGAAACTAGAAACCTGCGTAGCGTATAAAATGAAAATCCCTTTTCGTTAAATGAATAAATGGGTTTTTAGAACCACTTGTGCTTTTTTGCTTCCAATTTACAAAACCCTATCCAATTAGCAATATTTATTTCTGGTTTATTCTGTGCCTAGTCTCTATGGTGACAGTCAAAAAAAAAAAAAAAAAAAAAACTTAAAAAGCATGGATAGCTATTCTAGAGTTTACCATTCACTGTTTTGTTTGTATTTCCACCTTTTCCAAAGAAAATGCAAATGGAGCAAGCAGCAGTCACACACATAGAGTAACAGAAGTTAGTAAAATATTGGAGTATAATTAATTGAAAGTTCCATGATACTGACCATATCTGTTTCTGTAATTCAGTAAAGGGAGAAATTAGGACAGGGCCATTGGCAAGGTTTCTTGGAGAAAGTAGAACATAAATTACACTTTGAATAATAGGTTGGAATTGTATTAAACTGAAGAGGAGAAACAACATTATTCAAAATAGGGAGTGCATGAGGAAAAGGTTTTTGGTCCTACTTGATCAAATATGAGAGGAAAACCTAACGGTGAGCACAGTAGAAAACACACTACCTAGGGAGTAAGTAAATTTCTAAGGTGAAAGTCAGATTTAACTTTTCTTTTTTTACTTGAACCAATTAAAAGGTAGAGATTTACTTTGGGCTTTTTAACAGAAATGCAATCTGTAGCAAGACTTAGCTGTGGGTATTTTGAAAGCAAAGGCATGACCCAGAAGGCAATTGGGGTGTTCCAGGGGATCCCCAAGGATCCGCCGACCCTGACTGGTGGTCTCAGCAAGGTCTGGGATGAAGCAATATGTCTTCAAGCACAAAAGCTCCTCTTTCTTAACTTTCCGGGAGCAATTCATTTAGGAAGATTGAGTTATTAAGAGAAAGAAACTAGATGCGTGACCTAGAATGGTAATCTATTTTTATCAATCAGAACTTTGGCAAGCAAACAAATGATAGCAATCCTGATAAACATGTTATTCTTTTTCAGAGTTAGAAATCTATCTTTGAGAAGCTATAATATTAATAGAATCTGGCCCAGCAAGTTATGTTACTTAAGAATCCAATGGCTGAGAGCTCGACAGGGTGTCCCATCAGCTCCCTCAGCTGGCATGCATTTGGGAGAGCTGTGTGATTGTGACTGACCCTGAAATCTGTTCTTCCGGGGCTCCCTTTGCTGACTGGTTTCTCTTGTGATGAATGGACTTGTCCTTTCTTGTGCTGTGTTAATAGACTGGGTTTGTTGTCAAATCTTGCTAGGTTAGGAATGATCCTGTTCCCTTAGGGACTACTTGTATAGCTCTCCCACAATGAGGAATTAAATTAAGAAATCTGTGAAGTCTGGATATTCAGGGAAACATCTAGATTCTTTTCATTGTGAATTTTAAAGAATTCACATGAAACACACACACACACACAATTGCGAAGAGGCTAAGGAATTTTTCTCTCCTCTTGGAAAGTACTGTTTTTCACCCATAAATATAGATTAGGGTTTAACTGAATATGGTAGAACTTGATCTTATTAGGGAAACATTTTCTTTTGTCTTTCCAAATGAATCAGCCACAAGACGACAACCACAGAACAGATAAATCTTCAGGCTGTTTTCATGGCACCTTTTTTAAACACCACATTCATTTTCAACATTTAATATTATGAAGATTGACCAGAGTCATAATATAGCACTGCAGAAAAATCCCCTGGGAGGCAGGCTGACCTTTTGTTTTTCATTTCTGTTATTATGGCTTTAAGGCAGCACTGATTCTGTGTCTTTGTGTTAATCAATAGGCATTGTTCCTTTCTCATATAATTAGAACTGAGGCATCATGTTTTTGTATAATGATCTACTCTTCTGCTCAAAACCAAAATTTCATATAACTCCATTAAAAGTAAAAAAAATATATATTATCCACATTTAATATTCTTCAGCACACTTCTGTGGCTAATTATATGAATAATGAGCAAAGCCAAACCTTGTGTTTAAAAGAAATCGGGTAACAAATGTGTGCAGTTCTAACCTTAACCCTTGAATGTGCTGGACTGAGTCACTAGTTAAGTGAAAACATCTACTTTACCTAAGATACTGTTATTGGGGTGGGGAGAATATTGTGTCTGAGAGCTAATAAGGGAAATTCATACATAGAAAACTAATGTGGCAGGGAAATAGCCAAGCTCATATGGCTTGCCAATTTTCCTAGTCTGCAGGCTAAAATTAGAGGAAAGATTATTTAAGAGTCTTTAGGCTTGCATGTGTAATTCTTTATGATCATATACACCTCGTCATTTAAAAAATGTATAGATGATGGGGAAGAAGGTCTGATAATGCTCAAAGCTATAGTGAAATTGTCTTCAGTACTCCTTGTAGACAACCAAGAATTCTATAGGAGCATCAAAGACCAGAGGCAGAAAGTTGGAAGGAAAGTATAGCAGCTCTCTGGTGAGGCAAGAGGTTCCCAGAAGGCCTCAGGGAGTATTGTGTGTCACTGCTTTTCCTGACCTTTCTCTGCGGTGCTCTCTGCATATTCCTCTCCTTATTCATCTTTTAGCCTCCATTTAAATCTCCAAGACAGTTTTGTCCCACTGAACGCAATCCCATTGTTTTACAATTGCTTATGCATTGACTGATTCTCTCAGACAAGCACCTTGAAGACAGAAATGTCCCCCCTGGCACACAGTAGGAACTCAGCAAGTACGTACTCTATTGTTCTGTGTAAGTTTCCTATTTCTGGACTGACAGGGTATGGTGGTGCATCAGAATCACCCAGTACTCCATTGCAGTAATAAACAGGCTATTCAGGAAGGCTCATGGGGTCGATGCCCAATTCTGGGATCATACAGCTGATGCTCACAAGGAGAGGCACTGTTGCCTCCTGTTACCAACAAGTTCCCAAGTTATCCTCAACCATCTGAACAGATAGCACTCACTGGCCAAGTATCTTAAATAATAGAGTGTGGCAGGCATGCTTGGGGCTTAGCCATGCATTTAGTTGCTTGAAATTAATGGAATAATGAGTAGGTTGCATACTGTAGGCTACTGTAGCCAGGAAACATAAAAGGCAGCATTCCCCAGAAGTCTGTGGAAGGCCTTGCTTCTCAGAACCATGTTTAAAAAGCAGGGTAGGGGCCGGCGAAATGGCTCAGTGGTCTAAAGCACTTGCTTTGGCAAACTTAGGCAACCATAGGGACTGCAGTTCGATCCCTGCACCACATGCTGTGCCAGCCCCATGCACAGGGCAGGCTGAACTGATCATAATATAGAAAAAAGCAGGGTAGGGGTAGGCTATCCTGAAGCATATCTGCTGCAGTGAGATGCTTAGGAGTACAGGCAGACAAGGCAAGCTGGATGTGTGTGAGGCCAGCTCATCTTGGAGTCCATGTTTGAACCACATATGTAGATTATATTGAAACAAATAGAGAACTGAGAGTGCAGAGGACAGAGTGCATGACTAAGAGGACTCAGCTGCTGCTCTGGGCACAGATGAGTGTTCTCAACGGCTCCATTTCCAGTTAACCCTGACATAAGCAGTCACTGTAGAGGAATGACCTTCTTTGGCTTTGTGATTTCTGGACAGTGTCACTGGGATAGTGAGCTCTATTTTTAGCCCTTTTGAGTGAACACAGGGGCTCTGGTGTTTGGCACCAGTTAGGAATTTTCCACTCATCCCCCATTTAGGGAAGTGCTGATCTAACCTTGGCCATCAGAGGAGAGCTTTCTTATATTCCAACCATTCCCCCTGTCATCACTCAGGACCTAGCTTGGTTTGGGGAATGAGGGAGAAGAGAGCCTTGAGGTCCTTTTAGAAGGAGTCCTGAGTATGCCCCAGAATCTGAGGGCTTCATAAGCTCAGGACTATCACTGGCTTCTGTTGTGCCACACTAGGTGGGAGATAGCACTTTGGCAAGGAACGGCAAGTGGAAGTTTCCTGAAGTTCACCTTCTGCCTCAGGAGCACCGGTTCTGCAGTCATAGCTATTGACTCATCCCATTGCAGAGTAGCTCTATGTCATTCTGATTTGGCTGGCAGGAAAAAAAAGGAACTTTACTTGATGCAGAGAATTTATAAATTAGAAGTTTTAGTATCATTTCAAAAAAGCACTTAAGAAAGAAAAGTTGTTGCCAAATTGCAGTGTGGCTCTCCTTGATAAGCTGGAGCAGAGCTGTGGTGGCATGTCCAGCAGGAATGTATTCTGGGGCCATCAGAGTGGCTCTTCTAGGGCCATCAGGGAAAAGTAAGCCGATAACACTGTCTAAAATTTTAACATGTGGAGGCTGTACTGAAAAGGGCCCAGCCACTGGAAGTGTGCCACACTCAACCTCCAAATCAAGACCCAGGGTAAATGCCCGGAGTACAGGCTGTGAGGAGAGAGCAAGCACAGTCAGGGAATTTTCTAGGGAGCCAGATCAGTTGATCCAGAGGAGACTGACCACTTCTCCTCCAGCCAGACATGAAAATCTGCATAGTGAGAAGTGCTCAGTCCAGGCCAGTACAAT
>PVKN010012277.1:0-20898 GCA_004027915.1 Capromys pilorides
CTTACGAGGCCTGACACATCCATTACAAAAATGCACAATGAAATGGCTACTTCATTGGAATGAATTGAAAAGTGCATGTGAGTATAGATTTTATAATCAGACAGACTGAAGTTCAAATTTCAGGGCTGCCACTTGCCATGTGAACTTGGACAGGTTATTTAACCTCGCTGACCCTCCGTTTACCTATGATAACACCTGCCTTGCAAATATGATGAGAAATCAATGAGACAGGCTGTATTAAGCACCCACCACGGCCCTCGGCGCACAATTTGTTTTCAGCAAGTGCCAGTTCCCTTCCTCTGGCATACCCAGGGCCAGAGCTCATGGGCTGTATGAAAGCTGGGCCCCCAACCCTCTCCTTCCCCTCCCTGCTACAAGTCCAGGGATGCTCAGACATCATCCACCTCAGACTACACCTTCAAGACACTCCCATCAATCACTGCAGCTGGGCCACTCTCTCCATCTCAGAGCATGCCTACTTCTTAATCAAGTCTCCCTTGTCAGGATTCACCTTTATCGCCTCCAAATGCTGCTCTCTCTCCTCTACAAGGGAATTTATGCTCCCTTCCAGCATTCATCTCCCAACCCCTTCTGCTAACAGTCACTGAATCAAAGACTTAATTCTTTCAAGGAACATCTACTTCTCCTTGACAGGAAATTACATGGGGCGAGTCTCTGAGGTTCTGCCTACCCTTTCTTGGAGCACTTATTGGATGTGTGCCTGAGAAACAAGTTATTTATCTCTGTCCTCACCATTGTCCTCCTCTCTTGCCTCATTCTGGCACCCACTTATCAATTTGGTTTTGTCCCCTACAATCACTTCAGCCTCACCGGGCTTTTTGGAAAGCTTGGACAGCACGTAGGCTCATTTTCAATGACTTCTCTTCTTATTTTCCTTTGTTTGGACATATTTATTTATTTTTATTCAGGCACATTTATTGTTGGCTGGAGGAAGGCGTTCTGGGCATCTGGCCTTGTATCTTTAAGAACCTTTTCTTTTCTCTATTTGTCTTTTTATGTGGTCTCTCTAAAACTTGCTATTGGGAAGATCTTAAAACACCATTACTTCAGTTGTGTGTGTATGTGTGTGTGTATGTGTGTGTGTGTGTGTGTGTGTTTTAAGGTTCTAAAACCAGTGAACATAAAATTAGAGTTTCTTTTTCTACAAGACCAACTTCTGATCAATTCCCTTAACTCAGAGGCCAGTTCTTCTTTCTCTCCTGAAGCATCACCTTCCCTGTGAGCTTTCTTAGACACCCTGGGCTGAGGAAGCAGCTCTTCTCTCTGCTCGCCTGTAATCTCATTCGTATTTTTGCTATGACTCTTCTCATATTGTGTTGAGATTATGTTTTATGGTTTTGTCTCTGCCAATAAATCAATACTAATCTAGACAGCAGGGTTAGACTATTTCTTTTTACTTAGTATTATGGTTTGGGTCCTAAATGCTTTAAAGGCTCATGTGTGGGAGGCTCAGCCTCTAGCTAAGGGGCGATTGGGAGATGGTGGAAGCCATGGCAGGAGGAGCCTCGCTGCAGGATGTAAGTCACTTGGGGAGCACCCTGGAAAGGGAGGTCTTGTTCTAGAACCTTCCTCACTTTCTCTCTGCCTCCTGTGATCATGAACTAAAACCCTGGAACTGTGAGCTCAGATAACACTTTCTTTAGGTTGATTCTCTGGGTGTCTTGTCATAGTAATAGAAATCTAATTAACACAGTCATGCACCCTCAGTGTTCAGCACAATGCCTTGAGAATAATAAGCACTCAATAAATATTTTAAAGAGTCGATTTCTTTGAAACCAACACTCTAACATACTGAATAGTATATTGGATAATATACTGAAATTTACTCACTTAATCATTAATGTCACATTCTTCAATTCCATGATCTATAAAATGGGCATGAATCACACTGTTGAACAGGGCTTTAAAGGGCACAAGGCTAACTCTTCCCTCAGTACATGAGGACCACAGCACTCCCAGGGAAGGCCCTTAGCTAGAGCTTTTAGGCCCATGATCTTAGCTGAATACTATTCAGTAGGAGTTTGCTGATGGATTTGTGGAGCAATTTTAGTAAGGCAACATAATGTCTAGACTAGAGCCCCAGGGTTCAGACAGAGTGCACAGCTACATATCAGTAGAAAAAGTAAATAAGCAGCATCCTCTTTCCAGAAAATCTCTGTTCTCTGGGTCAATGAAGTACTCTTTCTTTCTTTCTTTCTTTCTTTCTTTCTTTCTTTCTTTCTTTCTTTCTTTCTTTCTTCTTTCTGTGTGTCTTTTTTGAGACAGGGTCTTGCTATGCAGTTCAGGCTGGCCTTCAGCTCACTTTTGTAGCCCAGGTTGGCCCAGGTCTTGAGCTTGCACTGATCCTCCTGCCTCAGCCTCCCAAGTGCTGGAATTACAGGTGGGCACCACAACACTCAGCAAAGTTTTCTTTTTTCTTTTATTTTTTTATCATGGCCGGCTCAGCCTGCTCTGGAGGTGGGGCTGATGCAGCATATGGTGCCGGGAATTGAACCTCAGTCCCTGCGATTATCTAAGCTTTCCTAAGCAGGTGCTTTAGACTGCTGAACCATCTTGCTGGCACGGAAGTTTTCTTATAACTGTAAATTGGTCTCTTTACCTTGGGAACCTGGAAAAAGGAGGCTAGACATGAAAGCTACCTACAATGGCTGGGGATTCATGATACACTGAACTCCTTAGAGAATGCAAATATGGATCCTAGAGACATTTCCCCAAGGTAACCATGAAGTGAGAGGGAGGTTATGGACAGACCAGTGGGCTATAAGTGACAAAGCTGATATTCACAGTGAGCCATGGTTCGCTCCTGTCCCACTCTGTGCTGGCACTGGAGAGCTGCAGGGGGACTTTGAGTTAGTGTCAAGGTGACAAAAGAGTTCAAATAAGAAGCCACCATAACGAGGTGGCTGAGATATTGCTGACTTTACCATGAGCTAGCCTGGAGTACAAGCCCTGCTTTGGCGACTGACCCCCAGTACAGTGCTGGCCAGCCTTTTAGAGACCAAGTGTCCAAACTGCAACCCCAAACACACTTATTTATAGCAAAGTGCCAGCACTGCAATTAAACTAAAATCCTAAAGATTTAGTTTAAAAAATATATAATTCAAACACCAACATCTTTTTCAAAAAAGAAAAAAAAAAAAAACCAATATCCATGCTATAGGTTTACCAGCTCTGTCCTAGTATCTGTTTGGAAACTTTTAGTGAACTTCAAAGCTTCAGCTTCTTTTTTTAGGAGAGAAAGATGGCAATCCACCTTCTAGATTTATCATTAGGATTTTATATGAGGTCATAGCTGAAAGGGCCTAGGCCTTCAGGAAGTGGTCTCATGAGGAGTCAGCTTCTCAGCTTAGTCTTCCAGCCTCAGTGCAGCAAGAGCAGCTGCCCCATTCCTGGGGTCCTGGTGCCCTTCATTGCTATTCCCCCAAGGCAATGATCTTCCCTGAGCCACAACTCCTGCCTCGGCCCAGAAAAATCCTGAGATTGAGTTCCAAGTGCAAGACAAAGTTCCTTATGCTAGCTGAACCCTGGTTTCTCCTGTCCCCAGGGGAAATGTAGGATTTGGGTTGCTTGTTACTTTTACCACAAGCTAACCTTTTTAACATTGGTGGAGAAAGAAGAGTCAAAATTCTATAAAGAAATCCATATAGGTAACACAATAAGATCAAAGCTCCGTAGCATGGGGCACAGACCACTCATAGTCCAGTTGCTGTCTGACTATCTGGCAAAATGTGTTTCAGTGCACACAGCCATTTCTGTGTGTCATTTGGGTTGTTCCTACTGTTGGTTGTGTGACGGTGCATTTACTTTCAGATGTCTCTGCTCGAGTAACATGCTCTTCTCCCTGCTTGGGATGATCTACATTTTTCATGAGGCAGAAATCCTCTTCATTCCACAAGCCCCGGCCTTGGCACTGCTTCCATTCCAAAGCCTTTCCTGGCCCTTCGGGCCCTTCTTGCTCAGTGTCTCCACTGCATTGCAGCACATGCTCCTTGTGGGACACCCAATAGCTTGCCATTTTAGTCTTTCTGCATGTCCTGGACTGGAGCTTGTGAGCACTTAAAATAAAAGGGACTATGCTTTCCTTATCATTGTATCCTTAGCACATAGCATGTCTGTCTCCTTGTAGGTATTTAGAAATATTCATTGTTTAATGAGTGAAATGGATCCCCTTAGTTTCCTCTACACAGCAATCACTCCTATAGATATCTGAGTTACGGAAAGAGCAATTCAAGCAGGAATGAGGCTCTTAGGGGACTACTGTCACTTGACCTAATAATAATGATCCTTGTGGGAAGGTGGCCTGTTTGCTGGAGCATGCAGCATAAGGATGTAACCATCCATTCATCCATCCATCCAGTCAACTGAATCAAGCCTAATAGCCAATGGAATGACCCATGTCATAGTCTGAACTCCATCTCATCCATCAGAGTTATTGATTAAGGTGGCAGTGTTAACATGAGCTTTAAGCAACACAAATAATAGAGGGTACCACTGAAGAAAATGTTCGCTGACTAAATAAGGCGCAGACTGCAACACAGGAGTTCTACCCTTTGTTTATCATATCAAAGCATATGAAAAATTTGTATATGGAACTATCTACTTAAGATGTTGAAACCAGGGTTCTTCAAATATATTAAACTACTAGAACTGTTTTTCCTTGTAAAATCTATTTCCATCCCAGAAAACTGATGCTCTCAAAACACTAGAAAATATTGGTTGGAAAATTCTGGTTAATAAGGGAAATAGCTTGGGGAAGGGATTTCTGGACAAAAGAACATAGAAATACATCACAGGAGAAGAGGGATTGCAGGAAGATCTCAAGGGCCAAATAAGGGCAGTTTTTAGAAATATCTCTTCTGTGTCTCCTTACTTTTAGGACTCAAGGTACTGAAGAGAACTGGACAGACATTTCTGATGCCTTTTACTTTTCTGTGTGATCTGAATGACTCTTTTATTTACACTCTTCAAAATGTAACTGTCTATGAACCATGCTTCTAGGATTTATGTACATTGTCCTTGGGTTTCAGTGATATGATACAGTAGAGAAAATGCTCATTTTAAATTCAAAAGATGAAATTTAAGTCCAGCCTTTGCTATCACTTTTACTGTGACCCTGGAGAGAGAGTTTTCCTTCTCTACTTACGATTACTCTGGAGTATAATGCAGAAAATAACTCAAGAGGATGCCAAAGTCATAGAAATGCTGCCTGATTCAAGGTCATTAATATATCAACACTTTTAAAACCATAAAGCAATATACAATATATAAATATGCCTGGGATAAATTTAACTCACTCTAGAATTCATGTGCGCAGATAAGTGTAATCTATTTTTTTTCGAAGTCTTATCTGGGCTTTCAAACTAAACCCTCGTGTTGGCAGTTTCTAAGTGAAGCTAAACATTCTATTCAATTTAAACTCAGTTTAAATTCATGACTTAAACTCTTTTTGGTGGTTCTCTTTGGCTCCATTTCTTGGCACTGTATGCTTTCCCTTATCCTTCCTCAACACTATGTCCAGATGTGTCCACAGAGGCCAGATCGGCCAGTGCTTCTGAAGACAACAACCTTCACCATTCTGATTTCTGGGGCCGTGATCTTCAACTGAGTGAATCTGCTGCTCTCTTCTCCTGGAATGGACATGAAGCATTGCCTGATTTTTTTCCTCCACTCGGCCTGAGTCTAGTCACCTTCCCTTTGGTTTCCACTGGTTGCAGATCCCTGAATTTCTCTCATATCCTGCATTGATCTCTCATCTTCCTGTGGTTTTGAGGAGACCTCTGCCAAGGGATCTGAATTACTCCTTCCCCTACAGCGTCTCTCTGCCTGACATGGGCCCCATGGTAGGTCTGGGTGGAAGAGCCTCAAAGGCTTTCCCTTTCTAGGGCCCTGTAGTGATCTAGTGCAACTCCGAGGTAGGCAGCTTCACAGCACATCTGCTCTTTCTGTTGCTTCTTTCTCTCCTCTTTCCAAATTACCCTGAGGATGGGAAAATAAACAAAACTTATGATTCCTATCTGAAGTGTCACTCAGAAGTTTCTTGTGTTCAGAGACAGGGCCTTCTAAAGGTGACTTAACCATGAGAACGCTAACCTTATCATGGATTAAATTGATGAAGTCATGATCTGAGGGCCTATCAGGAGGTGTTGGAAACTCAGGAAGAGGTACCTAGTTGAAGAGGAAGGGCCAGGGAGGCATGACCTGAGGAGCCATGTTTTTTTCCTTCACTCCTTCCTCTCCTCTTTCTCTCCCTGTCAGCCATCAGTGAGCAGCTTACTCTTCTATGTCCTCCTATCATGGTGTTTCTGCCTCCCCATGACCTAAGAGCAATTGAGGACTGGTGAGATAGCTCAGCAGTCTAAAGCATCTGCTTAGGCAAACTTAGGCAAACATAGAGACTGCAGCTTGACCCCTGGCACCACATACTGCACCAGCCCCACCTCCAGGGTGGGGTGAGCTGGCCAAAAATAAATAAATAAAATAAAAACAAAAG
The DNA here is from genome assembly GCA_004027915.1 of Capromys pilorides. Lineage (NCBI taxonomy): Eukaryota > Metazoa > Chordata > Mammalia > Rodentia > Capromyidae > Capromys > Capromys pilorides. The sequence goes on from PVKN010012277.1 coordinate 6,512, forward strand.
CAACTGAGACCATGGACTAAAACCTCTGACATTGTCACCACAAGAAAACCCTTCTTTTAAACATCTCACTATGTTTTTGGTCACAAATCTTGAGAAATCCAAGATTTCTTCTATTTCTCCTGAATTAGATTCTCTTCCCAAGTGGGCACCACTTGTACACCTTGATGGACTAAAAACCACATCCTCTTTGTTTCGCTCCAAGTAGGCTAAGGGACAGAATAAAGGAACTTGGGAATTTCTCTCCAAGGACAATTGTCTGGGTGACAAGTCTACTGATCTATAGTATAATTCTACTTTGTAAGTTAGGAGATTAATTATACTTTCCTTCTTCGTCTTCACATTCTTCTGATAAAGAATTTAATCTCAGTTTGCTTGAAAAAGATGGATGTCTTGACTATTTAGGACACTACTCCTCCAATGGGAAACCTCAAAGCATATTATTTATTTATTTGTTTATTTATTTAAAATTTATGTATTTGGTACAGGGTCCCCCTGCAGAGTTCAGACTCATAGTGATCCTCCTTTCTCAGCCTCCCCAGCTCTGTTATTATAGGCATGTGCTGCTATACCCTGTTTTGGTGGCCAGCATGCTGCACTTGGGGTTCCAGGGCTGTTAGGACATGCAATCACTGGGAATTGAACCTCAGTCCTTGCACTTGCCTGGCAGTTTCTTAGATTGCCAAGCTATCTCCCCAGCCCTATAGTGTTGTTCTTTTCAGATATAATAATAATCTGCATGGCCTCAGGCAGGTTACTGAACCCCTCTGACTCTGATTCCTCACTTAAGTTGGGAGTAAACATAGATAAAAAATTGCATTACATTTTCGCAAAGATTAATTATGATCAATGTATATAAAAATTGTAACAAGTTATACAAATGTTAACTGCTACTTTTTAGTCAGAGGCTCACAGGGGCCCAGGGTAACCACAGGCCTTGTTATTATGTGCTTACATCGCTATGAATGTGGCAAGTGCTTTATTTGGATTAGGTCATCATGTCCTTGCAACCCTATGTGAGGGAAGTACTACAGTTATTCTTCCCATTTCTCAGATTGGGAGACTAAGGCAGAAAGAGACTAAATACCTAGCCTTAAGTCAGGAAGCACTGAGTGGCAGACCTGCTATCCAAATCTCGATGGCTGGATTTCTAACCATGTGCTACAGTGGTTCCCTTTTTGCCTACAAGTGAAGGCTACAGATGGAATGATGGTTAGATCCAGCACACACAGAGGAGTCTAAGTGATTCGACCAAATTGGCACAGCAAGTTGGGGGCAAACCTGAGTGGGCAACAGAGGGTCTGACCCCTGGTGCAAGGGCAACTCTGGCTGTGTGTTCAGACAGAGCCTAGTGGGCCACAACCATCGGCACTTTGCCTCCTTTGCTTGTGCCACCCAGGAAGCCTTCTGGGAGTTTCCCAACGCAGAGGAGGAGGAGCATACGCCTCACACTCTTCCCAATGCTGTAAAGACTTAGCTGCAATTAGTCTTGTTAGGGGAGGTTGGCCATTTTCTGTCATGGAGCATTTCATTCATGTGGTCTCACCTCTATCTACTGGAACGCGAGGCAACTAATTCACTTTAGCAGCTTCTCCTTTTCTGCCTAAAATACGTCCTCTGGTGATGAAGATGCAGGGAGATGGAAAGTGTTTTAATGCGATAAGTCCTTCGCTGCGGATTAGCACACATTCAAAGCAGCGTTTCTTCTCTGGCTGGGCTCACTTTCAAGACTGTCTACAGGGATTAGAGAACAGTGAGGTTTTGCAAACGTAAATAAGATGACTTATGTTTCTCCCACTATCATTGGGCCTGACAGAGGGGAAATGCAATGTTGGTGTGATGTGCGCCCATGCACATTTATGCAATAACGGTGTGCTGATTTCTGTCATTGGAAGAGTTCCTCTCTGAAGGTCACCAGCTATCACACAAGTAAATATTTGGGCATACAGAACAGTGTAACTGCTCCAGAAGGCCTGAATTCAAGCCTTGGCTCTCTACTGCATTCTAGCTAGGTGACCTTGGGCCAGTTATAACCTTCTGAATGAGTTTCCTTAGCTGGAATGTGGAGTATGATGGCTTGTATGCAGAGGTCCCTTCAAAGCCTTCTGGTGTCACAGATGAAGCTTTTTAGAAGAGGCTGGATCTGGAGTGTGTGATGCTGGAAGCAAGGGTATGTGATTACTTAATGAGTCCACTGCTTGATTGGGCATGGTTCTGGGTAGGATTAAGGGTGCTGCACCTTGGGTGTGAGTGCTGCCCCCCACCCTAAAGGCGGGTAGGCTGGATAAGAAAGGAAGGAAAGAAAGAGGGTCACTGGGGGTCACTTGTCACTTGCTGCTGCTTGTCTTCTGCCACCTGTCACTGGTGTTGTCAGGTCCTTCTGCCACATCATCCTGCCTTGCAGCCAGCCAACTATGGACTGAAACCCCTACAAATCATGAGCTGCATCAAGCATTTCACACTTTTACTTTGGCATTTTATTTCAGCAAGGAAAAAAATTAACCAAGACGTGGGGATGCGTTTTTCAAAGGATAGAATGAGATTTAATAAATGGAAAGCCACTGGCTCACTGGTAAATGGCAGGAAGCAGTCATGGGACAGGGGGTGAGAGATGGTGCCAGGTCTTTAGCCCCACAGCTGCTCCCTGCTGGGGGAGTGGGCAGCTGTCATTCAGCACCACCCCAAAGCCTCAAGGTCTCTCTGGTCTTTTCCATCACAGGGAAATAGCAGACTTTACAAACATTTCAAAGAAGCCTATCTTTGGGAGCGTGACAAAAAAAACCTGGAAAGGCAACGGTTGGGAATAACAAATTGAGAGGTTCAGTGATGATAGGGAAGCTGCCAGGACCATGGCCTCCGAGTGCAGTCAAAGCTGAAGTGAGAAGTCTGAGGTTTAGGTAATGATAGGTCAATGAAGGCTTTCAGATGATAAAACATGAGATGAGCAGGGGCTTTCAGGGTGGTTAAGCTGGCCATAGGACAGACAATAGACGAATCAGGATCAGCCAACTGCAACCCAGACACCAAATCCAACTCACCATGTTTGGGCTCAGTACAGGAGATAAGAGCGGTTTTTATGCTTTTGATTGTTTAAAAAGCCCAAAACACTAATACTTTGTTACACAACAAAATTTTAATTGCAGAGTTCTTAAGTAATGCTTTATTGGAACATGGTTATATTTGTTTACTTATTGTTTACAGCTGCTTGTGCTACAATAGAAGAAATGAGTGATTACAGTGGAAATCATAGGGACCACAAAGTGCTAACCCTGACCCTAGCCCTAACCCTAACCCTAATCCTGATCCTGACCCTGACCCTGACCCTAACCCTAACCCTAACCCAAACCTGGAATAGTGAGTAAGAACTAAATTTGATTAATGGTCTTGTAAAATCTACAACTAATTATGTTTGCTACCTCCAAGATTTTACTTGTATAATCAAGCCTAGTGCCCAGGACCACCTGCCCCACAGAAGCACTGCATCAACTTGGCCAAAGTTATGCAAAAAAAAAAGCATGGCAGAATCATGACAGGCATGAGTCAGTGGTACATGGGTCTGTGCCTCTACCCTATGCATGCTGCTTTAGCAGTCAGACATGAAGAATGATGAGGAAGGAAGGTATCAAGAGATTGACTGGGACTACATCACCAGGTCTCAGAGGTGCTTTGAAAGGAGAATCAAGATGAAGTCAGAATACAAAACCCCAAGGTCCAGGGGCTTGGCACTGGTCAGAGCATCGCGCTGCTTGCCTGAGTGCAAGTTTGAGAGCATCCTTGTTTACAACTCGGCTCCAGGAGAACTCTTCACGTTAATATTCTGCCATCACTCTTGATCTGGTAATTGTGCCACTTGGGCTCCCAAGCACTAAAATTAAATCTGAAAATTTGTCATTCACCTTCCCCATGCGATGGTAACACAGAAGGTGGGAACTCCAACCGTCAAAATGAATTACTCAGTGAGTTCATTTGTCACCAGACCATAACTGGGGTTTAAGCTACAGTCTCAGGAAGAATTACATCACATTGTACGATTACATGTATTAATAGCAACCTTCATCTAATTTTCACCCCCCCAACCCCTCTTCTTCAAGTCCAGTGACCTGTTAGCTGTATTATTTGGCTCTTTTCCTGCTGCTTACCTGAAATACCAGACAGTGCAGGCAGCATGCGACTCCCTTAGCTGTGAGATGCCTGCATTGGAGATTTCTAAAACTTGTTTCTCCATTCATTTATTCATCTACAGATAAGAGTGTATGTGAGTCTATTCTATAGTGAGCATGAAATTAGCGCTAGAAGTCCAAAGAAGAGTAAATTGTGTTCCTAAAGATAATAGGGTGCTTCTAGTGCATGATTTTAGATAGGATTAAGAAATTCCATAGATATATCCAAAACAGAAAATCCCTGAACCCTTCTCCCTAGGAGACAGCTCTCTCTGCCTTCTATTTACATATATCTGAATATCCTGGTTTTTTCTATTGGGTAAATCTGTAATAAAAAACAATCACATGGGACCATCAGCAACGGAGAGCAAGAAGACTTGCTTTTATTCCTGCTCCAATGCAGCTGTGTTGCAAGATGGTGGGCAAGGTGTTCATCTAACCTAACCTTAGAGTCCTCATGTGCAACATGGTGGCCTGGGTTGGTCACAGCTGTGTGAACAAATGAGTGTGGCCATAGTTGGGTTGGAGGTGGGCAGAGACACAAGTAGAAGTCCTAGGCCTCCTCAGTGCTTTATCCCTTCCTTCACAAAGAAATCTCGTGGAGCATTAATTCATGCCATAAAGAAAACACTGTCTTGAGAGTGTGCTTTTAGAAGAACACATGGATGAAGTCATTGGGAGTTGTGTCCTTCCATTTTCCTGCTCAGGAGTCTGTACTACACACGACAAAGCAGCTGACATCCAGGATGGAAGGTCCCCTTTCTCCTCAGAGGAGCTCCGAGTGTTAATCTCAGGCATTGAAGCTTGGGCACTGGGGAAGCAACTGTGCTAGTTACTCTTTTGACTGAGATCATAATTGAGTTAGCTCTTCAAATTGATCTAAAGCAGGCCAGAAGTTTGGGTTCCACTTGAATCCAAGTGCTGGGGCAGAAAGGGAGGTTGGAGTGTGACATGGGAAAGCCATGGCCAGGCACATCCATTCTTCAGGAGGAGTCCCCACCTCTGGGGACATCCTGCTTTGCCTTGAGTCTAAGAATGGCAGAGAAGACAGGATAGGGAGGCCTTTCCTCCCTCTGTGTCCTTTCATACAGGGGCCTCTGCGGGACCTAGGCGTCAGGTAGTTTCCATCACAGATTGAGATCTCTGGAGAAATGTGGAGTCTCACAAAATATTAAAGATAGGTCGACACCTCAGAAAGGAGAATGAAAAGCAGCACTGGGAGGAAGAGGCTAAACTGCAAGGCGGGCTCAATAATGCTGTCCACTCTGGCAGGAGCTCTGGAGCCAGCATTCTCTGCCAAGGCTTCCCAACTGTCTGGCTCTTCCAGGCCTGCTGGGTTCGTCTCAGCAGGGCCCAGAGGAGAGCTTGCTGCTGCCATGCAGGCCAGGGAGGAGCCATTGCTTGAGGACCCTGCCTGCTGAGCTCCTCCATGCCTCTGGGGAGGGAACCCTTGTAGCTTCCAGCACCAAACCCCAGCAGGAAAGCGATGGCACAAATGGGCAACACAGCAGAGCTCCAAGAAAGTATGGTTCGCCAGGGTGCCATGCTGCCCCTTGTAAATTACATAAACTGTACTCATGCATCGCAATGGCCAAGGCAGATGACCATACTAAGAGGGCCACAGTGGCCATCACTACATCATTATGGTAGGTGCTGTCCCTTGAGGCTATGGCTTTAGAAAGATGAACTCAGCCCCTCTCCCCAGTGCCGGGTAAGGAAGGCCTAAAGTCATCGGGTTCTGGTCTCTTGTTCCTGTCCCTCCCTCCCTTGCTGCTGACTAACTTGGTGGAACCAAATGGCGTGCAGACGGGAAGCGATTTCAGCTGATAGAGTCTTTCTGGCAGGGAGCAGGTGGGAAGGGCAGATGCAGACAGGGAGGGGCCGGTGACAAGAACACAGTGCTGTTTGCTAGTAGGTCCCAAGCTCAAAATGCTGACAGATGGGAAGATTAAGATCTCAGGAATAAGGGCTGACCAAAGTGCAGAACACAGTAGAGTTCTGTGTGCTTCACAGTGCCAGTTTAGTGCTTAGGTGTGGTCCCTAGACTAGGACTAGTTTGTGAAAAAGCAAATTGGAGCATAAATCTTACGAAACACCACCTGCCTCGGTTTCATTTCCTTTTAGATTGACTTCTCGACCTAGTTCTATTGATCCTAGCTACCAAAAAGCTAGAGAACTCCCTTATTCTCTTTCTAGCTCAGTGTTTTCCAAACTATGCATTACAACTCACATCATGGTCTACTTTTATTTTTTAAAAAAGAGCATGCAGTAAAATATACCAGAACACAATGCATGTGAGAGAAGATAATTATTGTTTTCAGAAACCTGTAAAAATTCTCTTTTGCAGTTTCATCTATGTGTACTGAGTCAGTGTACATGATATATTTTTATTTGGGTTCTTTTAAGAGTCTGAGGTTATTATTCTAGTCAGTTTAGTATCACAGAAAATCATCCCGGAGATGACTACCTGCAGACCTGCCTGTTCCAGTTTCCAGTGGTTTGGGACTGAGTGGCAAGGGTTGGTGTGAGATTCAAACTTGGGTGAGTGGCAGAGCCAGGAGGAAGCACTATTTTTTTTTTTTAAAGTTTAAAGTGTATCAAATTTGCTTGAAAGATTGTCTCAAATTACTCTCTTTTCTCTTTGGGTCTCCATGCTTCAAGCCTTTGTAGGAACCAGCACACCCACACCCAGAGACCTAAAAGCCTCATGCAAAGTTCAATAAATAATCTACTGGCCCTGATAGAGCTCTGCCATGCCCAAAAGGAGGGAGATCGGCCCAGAGAGAAGTACTAGGGGTGTGCTCAGCTTCAGTAGCCTCCGAACTTCTGTGCAGGGTTGGCTGGTTCCAGGTAGGCAGAGCACAGAGGAAGTATCTAGGGGGGAAAGCTGCTTGCATCATGGAAGGCCGGCTGCAGACAAAGATGCAGTTTCCCTCCCCATGCCAGATATGTAGTAGCTCAATGCTTGCCAGCCTCATGTCTGGCTCACCTCTTTGTAACTCTATTAACAATTCAGCTACCCTGGGTACCTAGGGTAGAACTACACACATTTAAGGGCCATGGACAATTAAGAGTTAACACTGCTGACCTACCCAGAGGGAAATTGCAAGGAATATCCAATTAGAGGCAACCAGCCTCTTTGAAAATATCCAGTGTGCTCGTAGTGCTTAATAATCATCATGACAATCATAATAATTCTAAATATATACTTTTAAAGCTTTAAGCTATTTCCTACTCTGGAAACTTTATTGGCTAAAAAGCCAATCTTTGTAATTATTCAAATGAGAGCTTGGTATTTTTTGTTGTTGCTCCCCACGGCCCCTGGGGTGGAGGAAGGACAGAGACAGCCATCCCGGATGGGAAAGGAATCAATCCAGCCTGCTCATTAAAAGGTAAACCGTCAATAATCTTTGTCAGGCCTTTTTATCTTGGGCTTTAGTACATGATGATCCCTTAGGCAGCATGTGGCAATGAGACTTAGGCTGGCTCCTGGTGTGCACATCCTTGCTGGTGTGGGATTAACCCTCTGTGTGCTGCTGGGGCTTTCTCAGAAACCACTTCTGACCTCTGGACAGGCAAAGATGGAGGCTGCTGTGCCTAGCTCCGGAGGTCTTGGCTTTTCTTTGAAATCCCTACCACTCTCAAAGTGCTTGAAAACCCAGCCATGAGGAACAACAAGAGATAAAAATGCAGAGAATAGTTGCCAAAATTTCATTAATTTAAGATTAAATCTCCATATTAATAGTTTGTAGAGATCCCTTCTAGTCATATTTCCCTTCCTGGGGCAACAACCTAAGGGAAGAGAGGTTCATCTTGATTCATAGTCTTAGGGGATTCAATCCAGGGTTGGCTGGTTCTAGGTAGGCAGAGCACAGAGGAAGTATCTAAGGGGGAAAGCTGCTTGCATCATGGAAGGCAGGCTGCAGACAAAGAGGATACAGGAAGGAGAGAGGGCCTTCGAGCCCTTCCACAGCAACCCACCTGTGCTGACCAGGTGCCACCTCCCCACAGCTACTGAGCTCCTTAATCATGAATCTGCTGATGGACATAGCAGCCCCAGGACCAAATCACCTTCCAAAGCTCACCTATGAGTGCCCAAGAATTTGGGGGAACATACTTGATCTAAATCATAGTAGCTCTTTTTATTAACTCCTCCTATTGCTGCTTTAAAGTTATCTGTGCTGTTCCCCAGTTACTGTCAGTTGATCCTCACTCTAGTGCTTTGAGCATAGGGTCGTGAGCTTATTTTGCATAAAAAAAAGTCGGAAAAGCTAATTTACTTCCATGTTACATGTCTTTAAATATTTATTTACTAATAATTTCCAAATTTATATCTGGAGTCTGGACTTTTTCTGGAAATACATTTGTGCACCCAGCTATGCTCTGAACATCTTTGCTAGGATACACACCAAGCACTTCAGCCTTGATAGGTCCACAGCTGAACTCTTGGTCAATTCTTTTAAACCCAAAGCTTCTGGCAACTCCATCTTTCCATCTTTTGGCTGTGAAATCTGGTATCATCCTTGATGCCTATTCCCCCCATCTAATTCCTTACCAAGCTCTTATATCCAGAGTCTGTCTCCTGCAGCCACTGCCTTTGTAACTCTGAACCTTCTATTCATATCACTTCTCCAAGTTACTGAGTCACTTCCTGTTATGGTTTGTGTCTAGTTGTCCCCCCCAAAGCCTCATGTAGTCATGGGAAGACTTCTAGAGTTTGTGATTAACTCATGATCCATTGGGATGATGGGTGTGAGTGCTGCTGGGATTGTGAGTGTGAGTGCTGCACCCAGCCTGGGGTGGACAACCCAAATGCAGCTTAAGGGAGACAGACTTGCTTTCTGCTGCTGTTGGAGCTGCTGCTCCTTTTGCTCTCTGCTCTTTGCTGCATGTACTGCTCTGCCTTGGAGCAAGCTGAGCATGGACTGAAACCTTTACTGTATGTGGGCTAAAGAAACCTTTCCTTTCTTCATTTTGGATGTCAAGTATTTGTTCCAGCAATGAGAGAAGAGTAACTGAGTTCCTTCCTAACTAGGACCTTCAATTTAGACTATTTCTACCATAACAGTTAATGCTATGCTGGAAAACACTAACATAAATTCTTCTATTCCTCTGCCTCCACACTTCAGTGGCTTTCCAATTCACAGAGAGAAGCCCAACTCCTTCTTGTACCTAAGGCTCTGCCTGGTTTGAGCCTGTTCTTTCTCTTAACTCATCTCCGAGGAGCCCATTCTACTTCAGGCACGTGGTCTCCTTTCTGCTCTTCTCTCTGACCTACTCGTGCATCAGGGTTTGCTATAGGTTGAACTGTGCTCCTCAAAACAAAAGATATGTTGGAGAGCTAATCCCCAGTACCTCAGATTGTGAGAACATGTGGACATAGGAGCTTTTAAAAAAATATTTATTTGTCTGGTACAGAGTCTCACTGTACAGCTTGGACTCATAGGATCCTTCTGTCTCAGCCTGCCTAGGGCTGGGATTATAGGTGTGCACTACCACACCCAGTTTTGGGGCTGGGTTGGTGCAACTGTCATTCCGGGATCAGCACAGCATGTAGTGTCTGGGATATCCCCAACCTGGACATAGGATCTTAAGAGAGGCAGCACGAGGTCATTAGGATAGGACCTACTCCAATAATACTATAAAAGGGGAGCATTTGGGAGTACACCATGTGAAGATGAAGACAGGGAACTCTGTATTCAGATGCCAAGAAATGCCAGCTGCCACTGTGCCAAAGATGAGAAATGCAGAACTCCAGGAGCTGGGGAGGCCTGGAGTGAAACCTTCTACCACAGTCTTCACAAGCAATCAGCCCAGTGACTCCTTGGTCTCAAGCTTCCGGCCTCAAGAACTAGGAGACAGTAAGTTTCTACAGCACAAGCTGCCCCAGTGTGGTGCTTTATTCCAGTAGTCCTAAGAAACTAAGAGGATTTTGTTTCTTAGAATTGATTTTCTTCTTAGAGGATTTTGTTTCTTCATCCTCCAGAATTTTCTTCCCATAGTCACATATAGCCCTTTAGCTCTTTGTTCAGTAAAATATTCGCTAGGCCAGTGCTGGTGAACCTTTGAGAGCTTTCAATAACACAGTCAGCCTGCTGGGGCACGGGTGCCACAGGCTCACCTCCACAGCTAGGCACTTCCCTGAGATTTGGCACATGCTCCCCTGCATGCCTGGCCTCCTTCCTCACTGTGCTTATTCTTTGAGACACTTCCCATACTGTGTGTTTCTTTCAAAGCACTGTAGGCTGCCGAAGATAGAGGTTGTGTTTTTTGTTGGATTTTAGCACTGTACATATCATCTAAGCTCTTGTTGTATCTCCCCAGGCCATGGCATGGCTCTTAACCAGAATCTGCCAATAGCTCCACCTTCTCCTGTTGGTTCTCCAAATAGCTTCAAGGAGCCAGCTTTCTGGAAAGATATAACCTCTGGTTTCCTTTAGTACAAAATACTTCGGTGGTTACAGAGCAGGCCTCTGAATGAAACCAGCTTTTCTTACGGATGGCACAGTTAGACTTCTATAGCAGACCCTCTGAACCCACAACTACTGTGTGAATAGCCCCTTCCATTCCTGCTCACATATTCCACTCCTTGTAGCTTTTATTTTCCTATACCTAACTCTGGAGAGCCCTGTACCTTGTCTGACCAATACAGAATGGTACTGCTAAGGAACTACAGAGCCTAAGCCAATCCACTTGCAGAAACTTCCCTCAGGGGTCCCTGACCAAATTGGAAATGAAATGGTGCTGCATCTTAGAGGGAGTTTGTGTGTGGCCATAGATAGCAGCCTCTTCTTCAGTTGCATTCCATGGAGCATCTCCACAAGTCCTATCTTCTGTGCTGAATTATCGGTGTTTAACAAAGATATTGGTGTCACTCCCTGTCTCTGTCACTGTCTGTCTCTGTTTCACACATACACACACACACACACACACACACACTCACAACTGTCCTTGTGATGTTTACTTAGAGGCAGTCCTCTCGTTTGTCAAACTGCTCACTGTTTATCTCTTCCTTTGATAATTTTAAAATTAAATTAGTGCCTCACATTTAATAACTGTGACCACCATATTTTATATAGAAACCTCCATCTATTTTCAGGTTTGAAATCCTATCTACAAATTCCCTAAAATTTCTTTACCCCCATCTAACCTTTGTGCTCTGACACCTAGTTGCCTCAGGGAGAGGAGAGAGGGAGAGAGAGAGAGAGAGAGAGAGAGAGAGAGAGAGAGAGAGAGAGAGAGAGAAAGAAGAAGAGGAGGAGGAGCAGAGACAGAGACAGAGATAGGGAGATAGACACACACATATGCACATGCACACACACATGTGTACATGCATACACACAGAGAGAAACTTAAAAGTTGCCAAGGGTAGAAAAAACCTCCTGTTGCCTCTTTGACTTCGCCACTTAGCTCTGTGCCTGGCTCAGGGCAGGCATTCACAAAGTGATTTTGTAATAATGAGCTATATTTTTGTGAGTAGATGTTCATACTTAAGATTTACTTGGATAGAGGGGTAAGATTAAAATACATGGAACAATTACAGAACAAAGCAAAATTATATAAAACTAAGTATCAACTGTTCACAACTTCAGAAGTAATCTTATTGGGATAATTGGTCCATGCTATATTAGGTTCTTCATACTAGTAGTAATTATAATAATAATGATCCATTACAATAAAAACTTTAGTTCCCAAAATGCTTTCACACACATTATCTCATTTGCTTCTACACCAATTATTTAGGGACAAAGAAGTCACAGAATCACTTATGCCACATCATGTAGCGTGAGCAGATTTTCGTGTCATTCTTCTCTGCTGAGTGCTGTTGCTCAGGCAGCAGATGGAGGCTGTATCTGAGTGTGCTTGGGAGAGGTGTGATTTCTCTGTGCCCCAGTGAACTCTATAGAACATAGCATCACAAGTTCTCAAGGACAGAGGCTGCTTCCCAGACACTTTTGGCTACACAGAAGCAAAGAAACTCCTTTGAAAAAGAAAAAAAAAAGAGGAAAATATAAAGCAGAGGAATATGTGATAAATTTAAATTTCAATTAGCGCCTCACATTTAATAACTGTGACCACTATATTTTATATGGAAACCTTCAACTATTCTCAGGTTTAAAATCCTATCTACAAATCCCCTAAAATCTCTCCACTCAAGAACAGAAAAGCCTCATTCAAAAACCAATAGAATGATCTGCTGTGAATGCAGTTAAACCACACCAGAGGGGTACCTTGTCCCTTACAGCATTCCTCTCACTAAAAAGTCCTATTTGTTGAACAGCTACTAGGAACCAGGTCATGTATCAGGCACTGTGTTCAAAGCTTCACCTTCACTCTGTTACAGACAGGTTCTGTTATACCACGCTTCAGGTGAGGAAAATAACACTCATAGAAGTAAGACAAACATCCCATTATAGGGTAAATGCGAAATGGCTGGGAGTCAACCTGAACTCTTTGGGATTTTTTAGGCAGCACCCCCTTAACACTGGTTGCTAATCAGAGAATACATGAATATTTTAGGGTCCCCCAGAAATCTTAAGAATCTGTCATTTCAACTGTTTCTCATTATTGCTCCTAATGAAAACATGAATAATTAATTGTGGACTGACAGTCACCTCCTGATACAAAACACTAAGAACTGCAGATGATCTTCCTTGTCCGACATCATTGCAACCAGCTGAAAATTTGCCATAAAAATTTTCCTGATCACACAGTTATGTGCTTTCACTGTAGGTGGAAAAGAAGAAGGAGAAACACATAACTCTACTTCTTAGTCACTGATGTCAGACTCTACATCCATGTCCCGCCTGTACCCCTTTTGTTTGCATTTGACATGGTTTACAAACAGAATAGCTACTCCTGCTTTTTTCCTGGGCTCCTGTTGCATGGAGTATTATCTTCCATCTTTTGGTCTTCAGTCTATGAATTGCTTTTTGCATTAAATGTGTTTCTTATATATAGTATATTGTTGGAGTTTGTTTCTTTTTAGGGGGTTAGGGTTAGGGTTCTGGAGTTTGTTTCTTGACCCACTCTTCCAGTCTGTTTCTTTTAATTGGTGAATTGTCAGTTACATTGACAGTTATAGCTGATACATATTGGTTTATCTTGGTCATGATATTTTCCTGCTGCTGTTTCTGTACTTTTTCCTTCTGTTTAGTTGTTTGTCTTACCTGCAGGTTTCTTTCTGTTGCTGTTCTTGGAATTGTGATCAGTTATATATGTCTTGAATATCTTTCATTCCTCTCTGTAACATAGCATTGATGTTCATAAATCTGCTCAATTGTTCTTTGTCATGGAAGTATTTTATTTCTCCACTAATTTTGAAAGATAGTTTTGCAGGTGACATTGACCTGTGATGGAAGTTGTTTTCTTTCAGAACTTGAAATGCTTCTCTTGAAGCTCCTCTTGACTTGATGGTTTATGTTGAGAAGTCTGCTGTGATTCTGATGGGCTTCCCTTTATAGGTCATCTGTTTCTTTCCTCTAACGGCTTTTAATATTCTATTCTTGTGCTAAATTTCTGGAATCTTGATTGTTATATGTCTTAATGCAGTTTTATTTTGATCATGCATGTTTGGGAATTCTATACGCTTCACTTATTTGTATGTCAAATTCTTTATCCATGCTTGGGAAGTTTTTGTCATTATTTCTTTGAAAGGTTTTTTTGTATGTGTCATTTGTATTGTCTCCAGCTTTCTCATTAATCCCAATCAATCTTATGTTGTCCTTCTTTGCTTCATCTTACACCTGTTGAATTGATTTTTCATAATCTCTTGCTATTTTAAACATGTCTTTCTTTTCATTATAACTTGCTGCAATTACTAGGCTTCAATATCTGAAATTCTAACCTCACCTTCATTCAACCTGTTGCATATACTTGATTGATCTCAAGTGTTACTGAGCTGTCTCCCCCGCCCTGGTGCATATACTTTCAATGGAGGTTTTAATCTCTTGGATTTTTATTTGGATCTGTTTCATGGATTCCAATTTTTTTCCTACACTGGGCATTTTTTTGTTTCCATCATTTTTCTACACTTGTCTATTCTTTTATCTGTCTTCTTTAATAGCTTTGATTTTAAGCATCATTTCTTTCTCTACTTGAGTTATTATTTTCTCTGCAGCCTTTTTCACTTGTTTTTCTTTTTTTAACTTCTGCTGCTGTCATTTTGGAAAGTTCCAGCATTTGATTTCCAGTTTCATCTCTCTCCTTGAGTTCTTCGTTTGTCCTGTG
>PVKN010012278.1:0-20897 GCA_004027915.1 Capromys pilorides
ATATAGGAGACCTGGGTACAGTACCCAGCACTGCAAAAGTGAAAAGGTAACAAGAATGGAAAAATAAATATTCTCACATAAACGGATTCTACCATATGGGATGTACCATAACTAATATCACCCTTTTGTTAGATACCTGAGTCATTTCTGTGCAGCTACATTGCTCTATATGAATCTCTGACATACATCTTGACAATGTACATAGAATCAGGGTGAATATAAGGAGTACATACATGTTAGACGTGGCACTGCCTGCCAAATTGCCTTCAGACACGTGGCACTACTTTTGCCTCCTACCATCGTGGGCAGAGTGCCCCTGGACGTGATTCTATCTAATGGTCACCAGAGTAAGGTTTCAACATGGAATTTGGGGTGAGATGAGGAAGCTCTGAGAGGACAAGGAGGAAACAAGTACCCAAATAGGCAGTATTGCTTCCATATTAGCTGAAGTCTGGTAGCAGTCAGGAGCCCTGAGTCCATGTCCGGCCCCAACAAGCTGTGTGACAAAGCTTGCGCTGATTTACCTCGTTGGGCTTCCTCTTCTAAAGAGTGAAGTGGTAAATGAGATGACCACTCACAGGCAATAAGTATTCCAGGAATTAAGCTTCTTGCTTCAGAGCAGGCCGCAGGTGTGAGAGTGGCTGCCTAGTCATGCTCATGGCTGTGGGTGAGAAGCTGACTGGCTCTTATCTGGGGCTTTCTTTCCACAGCAGGGTTGCCAGCATGCAGGGTGTCAACTCTGGATTGCAAGAGAGATGTTTCCGCCCCTCTTTGCTCATGGGGTCTGCTCTTCATAGTAACAACTCATTTGTGATGTGGGCTCATAAAACACGGATTGCCACGCTAGCATCTTTCCAGAGTGGAGTTAGCCCTGTGAACCCACAGCATGGATCCTGCTTGGTGGATTTCCATCTTTAGGGGATACAACAGGAGACCCAGGCTCCCAGTTCTTAGGGGGATACCTCCTTTCTCTGGTATGTTGCTAAAATGCCATCAAACAACTTGTTCCATGAATTGCACCGATTTAGGAATGAGATTAAATTATAACCATGCAATGAAGTTGATCAAGAAGTCTCAGCATGATATATACGAAATAACCAGAGCTCTTACAGAAATTTCAGCTGTAAAATCCAGAAGTGAGACAAGGACTTATCATTTTCATTTATACAGTGGAAATGGCTTAAGTGCAGGTAGTAGGCTGCAGCTCACCTGCCCTGTCTCCTGCCCAGCCCACTCTGCCTGGGGAAAGGGATTGTTGGGCTGGATTGGCTTCTTTGCTGACCTACAGCAGACAAAGGGGCTGCTCACTCCTATCTTTGGATCTTGGTTTTTCCTGCTGGCAATGGTACCAGGGGAACAGTGTGTGTGGGTAAAGTATCTTCCACAGAGAAGAAATAATCACTCATTCCTACCCTGCACATTCTCACTTTTTGTCCAAGGAACACACTGCACCCAGCAGAGCAGAAAGATAGAAGCATGATGGGCTTTTCTTCACATACCTCAGTTCCCAAGAGTCTGGTAGGCTGAGAGAGTCTCTGGGATAGCCCAGTCCAGACAAAACTAAACAGATAAACCTAAGGGAGCCAGCTGAGCACTCCTTGGTTATTCTCAGGCCTTCCAGAAAGAAAGGCCATTTAGGACCAGGATCCCTACTTACCCAGAGATTTTTCTTGATGACTCCAAGGGAATTTTGCACATGCTTGCTGTGAAGAAGACCAGACCTTCTCTTTGTTTTAGAGTTACTGAGTTTTCTTTGCAACTGGGACATAGTCATTAGTATCTCTGCTCTACAGATGAGGAGGTTTCCAAGTTGTTAAACGCCTTTCTCAGATCACAGGGACAGATGCTCAGAGAAGACTAGGATCTTGGACCTTTTTGTTCACCAAGTGCCCTCGTCAATACGATGCCATGCTATCTTTCTTGAAGGTGACATTTACTGGTGAGGAGCAGGATACACCTTTTTATGATAAACAAACGTTCCAATAATGGACTCTTAGGACTCAAATCATTTTTCTCAGTTTTGGCTAAATGTCCTGAATCTTACCTCTTTGCCCTGAGGACTAAGGATTCAATCCAGAACAGGCCACTGAGCCCCTGCCCAGGCCTGATCTCCCTTCGGAGAGGACATTTCTTGGTATTTAGCGGCTCACCTTACTCACACTGTCTGGTAGGTGCTTTATTCTTTATAGATAATCTTTTACAATGAAAAAATATCAAATGAAAAAGAAATCAGTTCTACATGAGCTTCTGTATCTCTGAACATTTTATTTTTAGCAATGAATATGTATCATTTTTCTATCAGATACAAAATAGGCTTTGTAATTTAAAAAAACAGAACTACCAACTCAGTTTCCAATGGAGTAGAGTGGCACTTCAGAATTCATGCCCCACTCCACTCTGTTTCTTGGGGCGGCCACTCCACGTGACACACTTTTTAAGAAGCTAGCATTTGCCATGTCTTCCCAACAAGGAACAAAGCACTTTCACACATATTATCTCTAGTCAGTTATTTAGCAAGGGAGTGCAAAGTCTTTTTCAACACTTAGTAGTAGAAATATTAGAATACAAGGCTGAGTGCATTACCATAACTTTGGAGGCAACTTTGGGAATATGAACATCTTGTGGAGCTTATCTCAGAGACCCATAGCAACCCAAGACTTCCCTATCATTTTTGAGAAAGATAAAAATGGCTGAAGCAATAATCTACACAATGGTTAATTTTGATTAATGACAAATACCAGTCATTCAAGCTTTTTTAGCCCAGGTTTAGATACTGTTGTGGAGAGATCAGTCATAGATCTCTAGGTTTACAGATGGCAGAAGGAAGTCAAGACAGGATATTTTGTTCACATTGGCACAGACCACCTCGGTCTGAATGCCCATGTCATCCTTCAGACTGGACTAGAAAAGTGGAGATTGGAAATGTGACACTCACAGCATGGCTCAAATGCCAGCACTTGGGCAACTTCTGAAGCAGAGTGGAACAGGTGCACTGCGCAGGCGTTTTTCAAGGAGCCCCCCACTGGAAGGAGAGGAACAGCACCTCACCCACCCCCAGAAAGCGGGATACTCTATTAAATTTAGAGTTTTTGATTCTGCATCCATTTGTGCTTTTCCATTTTGTCCCCTGCCTCTCAAGGAACCTGGGCTGAGACTTTACACTCCGCTTTATGGATTGAGGCCCCAATTGGAGGAATATAGAGTCCCTTTTCATTCACAAAGAGCTTGGACGGATGGTCACCGCTTCTATGCCAAGCTAAACATGAGTCACCAACATTCCAGTGGTGTCTGAAGCTGATGGGAGGGTCTGCCTGGCACTTCTGCTGTCATTCGCCTGCCCACCCTGGCCAGGATACCCATAGGGATTTAGGTCAGAGAATAAAAGACTCAGGGGATTGTTTAAAAATAGTTTTACAATATCCACAAAAAAATTATCATCATAACCATTTTGTACATTATTCATTCAATATAGATTGATAACTTAATTTTAAATGTTTATGTTAATGTTCATAAATAACTTTTGCCTATAATTTTTTTCTCATAGTGCAACTTGTCAAACTTTATTATAACTCCTGTACTTGCTTTTCCCTTATGTTTTTATTGGGGTAAAAATGATATAACATAAAATTTTCCATCCTAACCTTTTTCAAGGAACGGGGGCCTTAGACCTTCGTACCATCCTGTAACACATCTCTGGAACGTGTTCATCTTGCAACACATCCCCTGGCTTTCCTCCTCCCCGCAGCTCCTGGCTCCATTATTGATCTGGATACTTCATGACGGGACTCATGCGACGTATGTCTTGCTGCGACTGGCTTCCGTCGCTCAGCACAGTGTCCTCAGAGCTCAGCCATGCTGGCTGCCCTTGCTGAGCCTGCATGTACACTCCGCAAGTTGCCTGTTTATTCGTCCATCAGCAGACCTAGCACTGCTTCTACTGCTTGGCTGCTGGGACTCTGCTGCTACAAACATCAATGTACAAATATCTCTCCAGGGTGCTGTTTCTATCATCAGGAAGTAGGCAGCTTGGTGGCATTGCACACGCTCCTTGGTGTGCGTGGACACAGAGGGCCGAAATCAAGCATGAGTCTGAATTTTGCCAAGGGGGCTGTCCAACATCCAGATCTGGATGGGAAAGTGTGGAGTATTCTGAGGGTCTCCCAAGGGAAACTTTCTCTCCAACTGGTATGGGAGAGCTTGGCAACAGTGGTGTCCCAGGACAGCATTCATTCCCAGGCTCTGCTGGCTCAGTTCACAGCACCTTAGATGCAGGCAGCCCCTCCAGGCTGTGTGCACTCCTCACACAGGCCCTGTTGTGTCCCCTCAGTGAGACCTGAATGACCATACCTGGGGGTCTGGGGAGCAGGTGGCCTCTTTCCTGCCCTTCTGCCCCTGTTTCCCGCCCTGCTCTTCTCCCCACACCTCACCCCTTGCCGTCTTCCTTGTCCCCAGGGTGCTAAAGTTTCCGGGCTGCCTCAGGGGTGCAGGAAAGCGCCTCTGGGTTTATCAGGGTTCATCAGACTGTCTAACAGCAGGCGCCGGGCTGCCAGCATCTCCTCGACTTGAATTTCAGCCGTTTTCTCTGCTTAACACCTCCTGGCCCTCCTCTCCGCCCCCGCATAATAAGCTCCATTCTTTCTGGGCAAACTAGGCAGCGACAGCAGCCCGGGACCTACCATGTGGGGACAGGAGTTGGCTCTGTTTAACCTGCTGGGGTTTTCCTCCCTTTCTTACCAGCGCACTCAGCTGTAATCCTAGCAGGCCCCAGCAACACAGGGGCGCCAAGCCATTTGCTTCTAGGAGGGAACAGCCCTAACCCAGCCTGGAGCTGATAACTCAGGCCTCATTTTTGCCCTGACTGTGTGGTCACCAGGGGGTCACTGGGTGTGACATCCACCGTGACCCTCTAAGCAATAAAGAATAGGCTGGCCTCCCCTGCCCTCACAGGGAGGTCTTGGGAACCACGCTGGCCTAAATACTAGAGTAATTGAAGACTTGTAGGAGTAAAGAGACCAAAACCAAAACAATCCTTGGTATTGTGGCTACAGTTAGAATCTGTTCCCTAAGAGGGACAGACAGGGGAGTAAGCTGGGCGGCAAGGGTCATTCGAGGACCCACTCTGACCCAATAAGGACACAGGTCTGATGGTGCAGCTGGCTGCCCTTCTGTCATGGCAACAAAGTATAACAAAGTGTCCGCTTTGGACAACTCTAGTGAAAGACAGCATGGCTAGCATCCTATACCTGGACCTTAGCTTTTCTCTTTTCTTTTTTCTTTTTTTTTAAAAGGAGAGTGCCCTAGATTATTGTATTAAATTATTTAAGTGTCCTGAGCAAAAAAGACAGGAAGCATCATGGGTCAGTCCTACAGCTCTTTGAGCTGTTTCCCAGTGACCATCAAGTTGCTACTCACTTTTTCCATTGCACTTGTCCCAGACAGAGGAACTGGACCTGGGCAAAACCTCCCAGACAGAGGATGGGAAAGGAAGGAGGAGGAGGGACAGAATGCACCCACCTTGCATGGGAAACATTCAGGACATGCCTGCAGATCCACAGAAACCGGTGACTTTTCTTGTGCATGGAGCATCCTGATTTGATTTCATCTCATTCATTAAGTGAATTTTAGTGATCAAGGACGTGTAGAGGGAATTGGAGTCTTTTTTGCAAGGGCTTTACCCCTTAGGTCACAGCATCCTTGCAGCACTCTCCCAGCCCCCTTCTCTACAGCCGCAGAGACACTCTCATCGCTGTCTCCATCTCTAGTGTACGTTAGCCTCTTTCCTGTCTTACTCCTTGCAAACTTCTTCCAGGGATCTGCTTATCTCCTCTGCAAAAACTAGGTCATGTCTCCAGCTCAGCTGTGGCAGTGCTTCTGACAGAAAGAAGGAAGTTCCTGCCTTCTAACTCCTCAGCCTGGTTAGGCCCAGGCTCATTAATCGCGTCAATAGCTGCATTGTCTAGGCTTCTTCCTAGAAGACAAGTGACATTTAAAGGCCACTCCATATGCATACGAGTTCTGTCTCTCTATTTCTGTGCATCTGACCCCCAGCTGGCTCTCCATACTCCAAGCCACTTTCCCAGTGCTTCCCCAACCTGCCATCTCTCTACTGCCAAGATGTTTCCTAGGACCAGCTTTCCAAGGAAAAGGGAGGAAGACAGACTTGGAACAGCCCCATGGGTTGCAGACCTCTTGGAGTCTCAGTCACAGGCCCAGCAGAGAGGCCTGGCTGTCCAGACTAGGCTTGTCTTCTGGGGAGCCCTACATTCCCTCCCTTTCCAGCTTTCTTTCCAAGAAAAGCCTTAACAGCGAACACTTAGAAGGAGGTGGCCACACTTCCTACCAATGCCCCCTCATGCTCACCCATTAGGACTGCAACCTACTGCTCACCCCAGCCAGTAACACAAGCAATACAACAGTCAGACCAACAGGGAAGTGGCGGTGCTGGAATCAGTGCCTGCGGGGCAAAGCAAGCAACTGCTCCATCCTCCCTTGCTTTCTCCTGCCGTGCTGCCCTACATGGGCGCTGGCTGCATCAGCCTGATCTCGGGGTCTAGCAACCCATAGCACTCCCAGTGGAAGCTGCTCCCCATTAGTGCCAAGAATCCCAGTGCCCAGGAAAGAGAAAGGACACTGCTTCCATGTCAGTCTGATCCCTGGACTGCTCCGTGTTGATGGCGAGCGATGCGATCCCCAGGGCTTGATTTCCTCTTGCTCTATATAATTTATTTTCCTTTCATGTATAGTGTTTTTCAAAGAATAAGTTATGACATAAAGTGCTCCCAGATATTTTCCCCCTTCAAACCTGACCTGTGATGTGAGATTTAGATCAAGTATTAGGTCTTCTTTTGTTTCAAATTGAAAACAATCTCTATTTTTTTGTGTATGCTTCTAGGGATTGAACCAAAGGCCTTCATACTGAGCTGTATTTCCAGCATTGTTTGTTTAGAGACAGGGTCTCATTAAATCAAGTTGCCTAGGCAGCACTCCAACTTGTCGTGCTTTTACCTCACCCTGCCTGGGTGTTGGGATTACAAACATGTGCCACTATGCCCAGTTTAATTTCTACTTTATAAACACCTATGTAGTCTCACCCTTTTAAGTCTTCTACTTTCTCTGATCTCTATAAGGCAATCTATCTCTTCACCATACAGAACATTACTCCAAGGCTGATGGAAAAGATGCCTTACCCCGTCCAAGTAAGTAGTGTTTGCTAATACTACTCTTGAATGTGGGGAGACACAAACGTTTTCTACTGGGAAAATCACATGAACAATTCAGCATGTTATAGTCCAAGTACAAAGTTTTACCCTGTGCTTTCAGCATCACAAGTTCTCAAAGTGTGTCATTTTAGCTTCCCAGAGGGGCAGATGAAAAGAGTGAAAGGATAAGTAGCTATTTTCAAGTTCTACAGCTTGAAGCTTCTGGAACATTCTCAGGCTCAGCCTTCTTCAAAGTCAGATGTACTTCATTTTTGAGCTGAGTCCTAAACTGGTTTTGCCTTTCCATGCAAAGGTGTGTAACTATCCAGAATAGAAGCCAGGTTGCAGAAATGTGTGCTTTTCTACTATTTTTTTAAAAAAAAACATTTATAGAGTGTGCATGAACTTCACAGCTGAAAGATCATAGACATGCAAGGCTGACTTCCAGTTGGAAGTTTAACAGGGTAGATGGGAGGGTGTGAGATAGTCACACCTTCACATGCATAAAAGAAGCATGTAGTTCCTACACTGCTTTTATGCATTTCTCACAAAATTTATTCTTAAAATGTATACTAAAATGCACTTACAATATATGTAACACTCACAGTTCAGTGAAGTTATTTAATAGGGATGTCAATACATGTAGTGCATGTAATTTTTGACTTATATAAGCAGAAATTCCCAAAGAGCTATTAGAACACTGATCTTCTCTTGTACAAACACAGCTGTTGTTTTGAGAAAATAATATGATTAGCCGAGAACTTTCAGGAAGTACGCAGTGTCGACAGAAATTAATTTGGGGTTGGCTTCCTATGAAATGAACCCAGCCTGTTGACATATATTTCCATCTTCATATTTCACATGCAAAATAGCAAAGAATGGGCCTGGAACTTCTCTTTCCTATTCTCCTGGGTTCCCAACCCTAAATATCCACATTGAAGTTGGAAAGTTTGCTTCAGTTCCTGAGTGTCAGGTGAAGCCAGAATGACTAACAGGAATGACGCAGACCGAGAAGCCCTCGCTGACGCTTGACATGCCAGAGCACCTGCATGTGGAAAGAATGACAGGCTTGAAGTTCCTAAGGGAGGCAGTGCAGGGGACCAAGTTAAGACAGGGTAAGTCCACAGCTTGGTAGGAAAAAAGACATTCCTGAAGGGAGACTAGGAAGAATTTAAGAATAGGACCCAGCATTTTACAAAAGAGGACAAGACTGCCGGAGGAAGGCAAGAAGGCTGAGGCTAGTTGGAATTGGATGTGGAGGGCAGCATGTGATGTCTGAGACATGGCTCCAAAACTCGTGGCTACACGGAAGCTGGGACTGAGATTTAAGCAACCAAGTAAAAGGGGTGGGGGGTGAGGGGAAGAGGGTTCAAAGACCAACCTCTAGTGAGAATTTGACACTGTGGTAAAGAAGAGAGAAGCCGAATGGGAGCCCAGTGGAAGGACAACAGTTTCCAGCTAGAGTGAATCTCTTCTGGGGTGGCACCGGTTCAGCGCCCTTGATCAGATGATCCCAAATCTGAAACATTTCAATAGCTGAAACATTTTGGGTGCTGACATGATGGTAAATCTGTGCAAACAAACCAAAATCTTTAAAAAGGCCTGAAACTGGAAATGTTTCTGCTAAGAGGTGGTTCACCTGCATTTGGTGTTAAGAGGAACACCAAGCACCTGGAGTCTGGAGGCAGTCTGGAGGGAGGTCACTGCCCAGAGGAAGGAAAGGGTTGGGATCAGCAGGAGAAGGGCAGACACACAGGATGGAGGGAGGGAAGGAGGGAAGGAGGGAGGGAGGGAAGGAGGGAGGGAGGGTCGAAGACCGAGGCACCAGTGAAGAGAAAGTCCCTTTGATAGAAGGAGGGTTAAGGCCTGTTTTGCTTCCTTGGTTTTCTCAGCAAAACTGGAAGCAGAGCTGTCACAGGACGCTGCAGCAGCAGGGTAGCCCTGGCGGTTGGTGCATTGATGATGACTGTGGTCTGCCACGTGCCAGAGGAGCCTGGGCACTGAATGAACCCGCGGGACCATGCTGCGCATCTCCCTAGGTGTTCCCTGTATCCTGGAAGCTGGAGTGAAGAAAACAGGCCATGAAGATGTTGGCTGGAGACTCTCAGACAGAGGGCCCAGGAAGTGAGGGACCCAGAACTCTACCAAGCACAGGTTCTCAGAGACCATTGAATCAACAGAGCTATCTGAAGCCGAATGGAGTAAGGTCTACGGAGCATGTGTGTGGTGCCTACCACTAGAGAACGTATCTTGTGGTGCTGCATTTGCATGTGGTCCTGCAGGCAGCTTAACTCATGCTCCATGCTGGGAAGGCTCTCAGGACCTGCCTTCCTGCTCTCGTTATTGTCCTTCCTTTGTGCTCAGCTGGCAATCCTCTGCACGGGCTCCTGGTCATTGACCATGTTTTGTCCTTTGCACACTTTGTCTGGCTTTAAACTGCAACCTCTGGGGGAAGTAAGGACTTCGTTCTGCTCTGAACCTATGGCCTGGCACTCCAGCACTCAGCACACTGGATCACTGCTTGAAGATTCTTCTACAGAGGGGAGGAGTTCAGAGTTGCCAGCTCGGAGGGTTCTTCATTTGGAAGCAGAGGATAAAGGTCACAGGGTCTTAGAAGTCCAAGCTGTGTGCTACAGTGTGGGTCTGTAATTCCAGTTGGTTGGGAGGCTGAGGCAAGAGAATCATAAATTTATGGCCATCTCTGGCAAATTAGCAAGGCCCTGTCTCCAAATAAAATAAAAAGGGCTGAACTGGACATAGTGCATGCCTGTAACCCCAGTACTCTGGGGGAGCTGAGGCAGGAGAATCACAAGTCGATCCTAGCCTGGGCAACTTAAAGTCTTAGAGAGAACCTAAAGAAAAGGAAAAGGCTGAGGATGTAGCTCAGTAGTGGAGTGCTTGCCTAGCACACATAAGGTCTTGGTGTTAATCCCTAGCACTACAGAGAAACAAGGTAGCAGTAGTAGTTGTTGTCATCGTCATAGAAGGAGGAGGAGGAGGAGGAGGAGGAGGAGAAATTACCTAGTCTACTCCCTTCATTTTGTTACTAAAAAGGCCAAAACCCAGAGAGGCTGACTTGAAGCTCTTGATATCAGTTATCTAATGTTTTCTCTTTATCACAGCCTATCAGTGATGGGTCCCTCATATTCTGGGTCTGTTTGAGTTTTAATCAAGTCTTGTTTTATTCACAAGATCAGTTTGGATCTTTCCGCTCAATGGCTCAGAACTGGGGGTGGGAATGCTGGACCCACAAACCAGAAGCGGTGCCCACTGAGGGAAAATGCCCGAGCACTAAGCAGGCATTGAGCAAAATGCACAGGACAGCGTGACTCAGTAGGGGACAGAAGTCTGGGTCCGAGACCCTGTAGTGAAGCACTGAAGAGCTCGAGGCGGCCAGGTGTGCCTGACAGTTTCTCAGGAGCCCAGGGACGGCTGCTGAGGGCCTGCTGTTCTCCACAAGGGTTTGTGCTATCTTCTCATTAGTCTTCCATCGCCACTATTCCATGTACGTATCACCTAGTGCACACCCAGCTCTCTCATGTAATGATGGGGAGCCTCCTGAAGAATGTGTTGCAAGGCGACTTTACCACTATGAGAACATCACAAAGTCTACATAGAAAAGGGCAGTTTGTTGCAGCTGCACTGTGCCATATGCTTTATTGCCCCCCCTTACACACTACTGCACCCCCAAGCAGTCATAACACAGTGATGCATAGATGTACAGATGAAAACACAGAAACATCAAAAGGGATAGTAACAAAAAAAAAAAAGCCAGGAAATCAAACATCTCCAACTCCCTCATAATCCTTTGAGACCTCTGGAGTACAATTCAGAAATTCTTACAAATAAACAGTGCAGTTAGAATTATCAAGTTTTATTCTCAATAACCAATTCTGTTTTCGCTCGAAAAACAAACATGTTGTGTAATTTGCTTTTAGACATCATTTTCGTACAAATTTTTGTTTACAAAAGAGTCTCTTCAAATGTGAACTATCTTGTACACTACTTATTCTTTAAAACTAAATATTTAAAGTTACACTTCTAAGTATTTAGTTAGCTGTGTTATTTTATTTGTTGTTTATTTTAGCTGGATCATGTTCCTATGGTTCCAGGGTTCCAGGAGTCCTTCAAGTTTGAATAAGAACATTGTGTACACTGCAAGTGGCTCGAAGAGAGTAAAAGAATCTGTATTTTGAATGAGTTAGTATCATAGCCAGCATGGGCTGAGAACAAGAGTCCCATGCACCAGGAGGCTTCCAAGTGGGCACTCATTTCGCACAGGTCCGGAGGCTGTGGAGGCTGAGACTGAAGTGATGGCAGAGGCAGTACGCGGCTTGCACGCAGCTGTGTTTCACTGTATCCTTCCGTGGCAGGAGAGAGATTGCCTCACTTGTCTAATCCTGCAGGGCCACCAGCTCCACCTACCGGGCCCTGCCTGCAGGACCTGATCACTCCTACAAGGTGCACCGACATCCGGGCTTTCACGCAGGAATGTTAGAAGGATGCCAAGTACCCTTTCCTAATCTACTTGGCAGGACACACACTCCAATAGGAACAGAAAGGCGCCCTGACTTCCTGTCCCCTGCACCCTCAGGACGACCGCTGGTTCTGATGGAGCGAGTGTTGGGGTGACCCACGCTCCCAAGTACACCCCCTCTGCCTAAGGTGGCGGTCATCAAAAAGTCAGAGGCAGGAAGGTCGAGCACCCCACCTGGGCACACAGAAAATTCTTAGTGCATTTTATTTTGGGAACGTGAAACCTCATATGAGAAGACCCTCCAAAATGGTGCATTTAGATGCCTTTCTTTGCCAGATGCTGGAGGGGATTGGAACGGAGGGAGAGGAACTTGCTGGAGATCCCAGTGACTGCTCTTGTAGCTCACTGCCATTAGTTACTAACAGTGAGACTCACCCTCGCAGTCTAACATTTTCCTCAGTCCCATTCGATTACTCACTTAGTAGTGTTTTTGTTTTATTCATGCTTAAGAAAAATAAATGATTGACCAGACAGTGAAATAGTGCCAAAGCTAGTCAATGAATTCTGCAAGTCTAGTCTAGCCCAGCTCCAAGCCTTTCTTGACATGCCACGCAAGGCAGTATGGCCGGCTCTCGCCCCAGTGTGCAGCCCACACACCAAACAACAGATCACTGCGCCAAGCGTGACCCAGCGGACTGGGCCTGCTACTCAGGGTCATCTGCCCGGCTGGGATTTACAGGAGCGGATGTCCCAGGAGCCTGGCAGGGCCGGGCTAGCCCTACCTCATGTCCCTCTTTCTTTGAACTCGAAAATACGAAGCACCTCTCAGCTGCACTGGTTATCTCTGTGTCTTCGGCACCAAGATAGATGCTGATCTGAGAGGACAGAAGACAGCCAGGTGGCACAGCTGACCTGCTGGGGTCTGGTAGGTCACCATGCAGTGAGCTATGGTGGCTACGAGGGGACTGTACAGTCACCCTGCATGAACTGGCTCCCAGACCCACCAGATCTGACAAGAACATGCTCAAACGCTTCCCACGGGAAGGTAAACAGGATAAACAGTGTTCTCAGTGCCGAGTTCTCACCAAGGGCCCAACACGCCGCTCTCCCAGTCCTTGCAGGCTGCCCTGGCATCTGGCCTCACAGCAGAAAGCTCCTGGGAGGACAACACAGATCCCACCCCCCCAGCCCCAGCACAGTGACCTTCTTTCCTGGCCACATTCTTTCTCTCTCTGCGGTTTGGCCTGTCTCTTCCATTCAGCCTCCTCCTGCACAGGCCTGAATCACCAGGGCAGATGGAGTGATGCTACCGAGGAGAATGAAAAGACCACGAGCTTCCCCTGCTCCCTCTAATAACAGGACCAGGCCTGGCTGAGGCCATTCAGCTGGGGACAGTACCACACAGGGACCTTTGGCCCCTGGGCTCCATTTTAATCTTTTCCTTAGGGAGTTAAGTGTGTCACCATTCAGGAACCAAAGCCCCTGGCTCAGGCTGATCTCCTGGCTTGTGCCCGTCTGCCAGGTGGCAAGGCTTTCTAGATGTCCTGAGCGCGTGCGCTCCTCCTGCAGACAAGTGCAGGCTGAATGTCCCTGAGGTGGGCCGCTGCACTGGGTTTGCTCTTGCTGGCTCCTCCTGCACTCCCAGCACTGAGTTCACATCACTCATTACCTCCTGGGAGGCTAAAGGCAGAAAGATCCAGGAATTATGACAAGTACGGAAGAGCTCCAAGTTAAAGGTCTGCCTTTCGGCTGGCCAACGCTCCAGCACCAAAAAAGGCTGGTTGAAAAACATCCACATGAATTGTCTTGTTTATTAAAAGCTTCTTAGAATAAATTGGAGAAATCCACACAGCAAGGTCAAGTGGTCCACAAAGCTCATTAGAAAGAGATCAGTATCTGGGATGTAGTTTTTTCTACTTTTAATCATTTTTAAATGAAAACCAATATTTAAGGACAAGATTCCACAGCATTAAAAAAAAAGCTCTCCTAAGAAAAGCCTTAATTGGGCCAGTGAGATAGCTCAGCAGATGAAGCACCTGCTTAGGCAAACACAGGGACCGAGGTTTGATACCCAGCACCAGATGCTGTGCCAGCCCAACTCCCAGGCATGCTGAGCTGGCCACAGAGACCAGGCACGGTGGCGCATGCCTGTGATCCCAGAGCTGTGGAGGCTGAAAACAAGAGGATTACTATGGGTCCCAGCTGCATAATGAAACCCTGTACCAAATATATTCCTTTAAAAAACCCTAATTATTTACAGTCATCTAATTTGTATGCTGTTTGGATGATGGATGGCCTGGGGTTTAGTGGAAGGTGTCTCTGAGGAAGAGTTCAGGGGTGGAACATCAAGAGAACACAACAGAACAAAGGAGAAATTCCTAGGTATGAATACAATGCAGAGAGCACAATTTGGTCATTTCTGTAAGGAGAATAAAATTTCATGACAACCTTGTTACCCTGGAAGGAATTAGCTTTCGGTAGGCTGCAGAGGACAAGCCAGATGGTACAAGATAGAAACTTTCATAGTTCGAACTGTGGCCCTTCTCCACTTGATGCTACCAGTTTTGTCTACCAAAGGCTGGGTGGGGGCAGGATTACCCCTTGCTCCAGCAGATGCCAGCCTAGGCTGCAGAGTGTGGCTCGTTACAAGAGCAGAGGGCAACAAGGACAGCTGTGCCTCGGGGTCCCCCACAGTCACTTCCCTTTCATGAACTGTCATCAATTAATGCTGCTGAGTTCAGATCCAGGGAACATCCCCAGGCCCAAAGTTGTTGCTACATCAAATGGATGAGATGCCAGGTAATCCTCGTATGTCCCATCAATCAGCTTGTCAGCACTGTTCCTGGCGAACCAGCAGTCTATCTGCTCCTCGCCGTTGTAAATCTTCCTTTGTTTCCAGACCACTGGGACCCGGTGCCCCTTCACCTGAAGGACGGTCTCAGGTGTCCCTTCTGCCCAGGGGAGGGGAGAATTAGTGAGGTTTGTGCTGTGTCCGGCGGTGGGCTCCTCAGTGAGTTTGGTCTCCTGGTTCAGGAACTGACCTGGGCGGACAAAGAGACACAAAATGTAAAGAAGAGCAAACAAAAGGACAGGGATGGGAGAAGGAAGGGTGCTCTGTGGAGATGGACAGATCCTCAGTGTGGGGATAGAAATGACAAAGAGGCATGGTCTTACATGAATTTCCCAGGATGGATGTACAAATTATGTGTTGCAAACATATGCTAATGAAAAATTTTCCCAAATGCATGGAGGTTAGCTAAATACAACCACTATAGTCTATTAGTGGCATTAGTGCCAAAGGGATTCTTTGTTTGTTAGTGGTACTGGGGAATGAAGCCAGGGCCTTCACACGGAGGCACCGCCCCGGTTTCTTTTATATTTTTAATATTTTATTTATTTATTTGGCACGGGGGTCTCGCTACAAAACTCGGACTCATAGTGGTGCTCCTGTCTCTGCCTCTTTAGCACTGAGATTACAGGCATGTGCCACCAGGCCCAGTTTCAGTGGACAGCTTGGCACAGGGCTGGCATGTGGTACCTGGAATCAAACTCAGGACCTTGTGCTTGCCAGGCAGGCACTTAGATCACCAAGCTATCTCCTCAGCCTTAATTTACTATTTTAAGGCAGGGCCCTCCTGGGTTTACAGGTGTGTGTCATCATGGTCAGCTGGGCAGCTGGTTTCCCACTGACCACAACCCTGTGTTGGATCTCCCTGGAGACTGTCATACATTGTCCAGCCTGTTGACAAAACCTGAAGAGGAGAGCAGTGGGCTCCACACATAGTGAAAAATTACTTGTCTGTCAAATTCCTGCTATGGAATCTGGAGGTCAAGGGGAGCACAGATAAATGGGGCATGGGTGTAAATCCCCTCCACACTCTCCATGTGGCGGGCATGCACCAGCGCGGTCTGCAGAGTTATTTGTTCGTGCCATGCCTGACACTCCTCCTCAGACTTCTGTAGGTCAAACTGTGGGAGCGCTCAGGCCAGGGCAGCATAGACCTGCCTCTGTGAGACAGAGCCTCTGCTTGGCATCAGCTGGGCAGAACGCAGCCAGCTCAAATGCCAGGAAGCTTTCTAAACCCAGCCCTGGCAGCAGCTCATCCTTTAGCTTTGGGCAAGGGGCCCATGTGAAATTGCCGCTGAAGAAGGTGGGCCAGGGTGGCCTCCAGCCCCCACAGCAATGCTGTGACGCCTCAGAAAGGCATCTGTCTGTCGTGCTGGGCCTGTGCCACAGGCTGTCTTTTCTTCGTGTCTTCACAGGGGGACAAGGAACCAGATCTTAAGATGATTACTCTCCCTGTCTTTGTTCTCTTTCCCGGAAGACTAATGGGACCTGGTTTACAATGCTCACGTCTATGCCAGAAATCATCAAGAGGCAAGAAATCTAATCTTCATATATACACAGTCAGCCCTCTGTACCCAGGGGACCCTGCATCTGCAGATTACAGCAGCTGCAGACTGAAAACAGTTGGAAGAAAATGCATCTGTACTGAACAGGAACTCTTTCCTTGTCATTATTCCCTAAACAATAGAGCACAGCTACTATTTACATGGTATTACAGCATACAGGTGTGGAACGTAATCTAGAGGTGATGCCACAGTATGCAGAAGAATGCATGGGACCTGTACACAAATACTACGCTGCTTCAGCTGAGGGCGTGCACATCCTTGGATTCTGGTATTCCTGGGAGATCCTGAAGCCATACTCCTGTGGGTACCAAGGGACATTTGTACATGTAAGAACCAAACATCTACTAAATTTCTCAATCAACCTAACAATTTTGGCAGTTAGACTTCACTTGGGAAGTGCACCTCCTCTGGACCCAATGGAACACGCCTGTGGCCCTACCCAGTAGTCCGTGGCAGCTGCTGGAAAGGCCTTTGCTGTTGGAGATGTAGAAGCCTAAGTGGTTTCGCTGGAATGGTGCTGGCTTTTTGTAGAGGTGAATGAGGACAACAAAGGCAATGGTCCCCTGGATGGTGACGGTGATGTTGGCGTTGGCAGACACAGCTACCTCCAGCCCCCGGCTCCCCACTACTACGCTCTGGTTGCAGGGGAGGACGAGCCTGTCTCCCCCATCTAAGATGACTCTTCTGGGTGTGATCTCCAGGTAGGATCTCTCTGGCTGATTGATGAGGATGGTGATGGTCCCAAAGTAGGTGCGCTGCTTCTTGTGACCATTTGGGGGAGCAGGGGCCCCGATTAGCTCTCCATTCACTGTCACACCTCAAAGGCGAGAGAAAGAGCATTGGTTAAAAAAACTGGTCTGCCTGCTAAAGCACTGGGTCAGAACTCTCTTCCTCCTTCCCTGTCTTCATGGCTCTTGCACCACCAATACCCAGTCCACATTCAAGCCGCTTGGTTCAAGCCACTTGGTGGTTGCCACGTGAGTCTGAATTCAGGAAGCTACAAGGAAGTTTCCACAGTGTTTGATTAGCACCTTGGAGTGTGGGTAGGAAGCTTTAGGTTTGGGTCAAGGTATCACGGAAGGACTTGCATACTTGTGTACCTTCACTCCAAGGTCTGGCTGTAGTGGCAAAGGTCTTGTGGATGCTGATGTGTGTTGAATTTACCAGTTGCCACCGATCCTAACCTTGAGCAAGTGGATAGAGTCTAAATTAGAAAATTTTTATTCCTATAACTCAAGTGTTTTTATTTACTATGTATGCACCCTTAGACAAAACTATTAAAAAATTAATCTTCAGTTCCCTCGTTTTGGAAAATGAGGAGGCTATAAAAATCTAAGGGAACTTCTATGAGGACACAAGGGGTAGGACATGTATGTGCTGTGAAGTACCATCAGACATGAGCTGTTCTTCTCCCAGCACCATCCTGAACATGAGCACAGCTTTTTTGGGCTCATCTCTCCCATGAGGCCATGGGCAAATCCCAGGGTGCCCTGCAGGGGGCTGGACAGCAAGTGGGTGCAACTGCACAGAAGACATCTGGGAACAAATTAACTGATGCAGATTAGGTCTGCTTTGTTCTTAGGCAAAGTGGCAGTTTTAATAAATAAAGATTGCTATATAATTAACTCTTGCTTTCTCTGCTTTGAGGATCATCTTTCTAATAAATCTTGACCAGCACCTTTTTAGATATATGAGGAAAAAAGTGACTTCCTAGTGAAGGCTCAGAGAGAGAGGAGCAGCCCCAGCAGAGCTGAAACCCTGCTCTTGGCCTCGGAGCTCTCACCACCCATGCTGAAGTTCTGTCTTGCACAACTCAAGGAACTTAGAAACCATGGGAATAGCTCCCAGGAGCAAGAGTATTGCAGGTTGCAATATAGTTAGGTCCCTGGTTCTTCCCTGCATCTTGTGCTGTTGTAGACATCAGAAACTTGACTTTGAAGCTAAGAAGGCTTGCAAAAAAACAACATAATCAAGGAGAACGAGGACCAAACCTCACACAAATACATCACGCGTGCCGTCTTGCTGGGGGCACTCTGCAGTCTGAACTTCTAAGCCCCTCATTTTCTCAGCACTGAGAAATACCAAACAGTTCCCAAAAAGGTGGTGCTGTGTGGCTGTCTACAGTGTTGTCCTCAAGCATTGTTACCTTGCCTTGAACAACGCCCTTTTCTGTGCCAACATCTTTCCCCAGCCCCTCTACACTGCTGACACACACACCATCCGGATTAGCATCTGGGCTTTACTTCTACGTTATCACAGAACTAGGACATATGAGTTTGGGACTCCTACCTCCCCACCATTAGAGCTTTTCAATGAAAAGACATAGTGACAGTGATGATGTCCAGAAACTTCTATAATACTCGAGCATTTTTGGAGCTACTTCATATCCTTTATTTCATTGAATTTCCTTGATAACATTCTGCGAGACCAGCAGAGTCCCACTGTCTCTGTTCTACAGGGAAGACCACTGCAGCGTGAGAGTCTGTGCTCAGGGCCATGCTGAGGCTGTGCAGTGTGGGGCTGAGTACTCACTGCCCTGACTCCAAGCCGGGAGCCTCCACTCCCTGCAGCCAACTATCACAGCATCCATGGAGCATCCCCCCAGTTCTTATACAGCAGGGCATTCACCCCAAAAACAGAGGTGGAGAGCACCCCTCCCTGACACAGGAAGGGCAGAACTTACCGGAGCCCATGTGATCAGAGACCAGCCGTAGGATGTCCCCGGGTTGTCCGTCAATGTTAAAGCAGACAGTGAGTTTGCTCAAAGGGAAATCCACAACAAAATGGGGATCACCATCCACTGCCAGGGAGAGAATGCACAAAGAAGGAGAGACACTCACTGGCTGCCTTCCACGTGTAGTTACGCATCGACTCCCAAGGACAGCACTGGGAGGAATCATCTAAATAAGGCAGTGTAAGGGAGGGAAGTGACGTCCTAGACCCAGGCGCTAGTGGCCGGTGAACATTCACAGCAGGTCTTCCAAGCACAGATCTAATACTTGTTCACCAGACCCTAGTGAAGTGTGGACAACTTGGCTTTATCATAAGCCTTCATAGGCCTAACTGTGTGCCACCCGTGACTACAGGCACTAAGAAGCTGGCTCATTTAAAGGCAGTGACAAGTAGCAGAGTTGCTAGAAGGGTGGGCAGGAGAGCTAGGGATGATGGTGGAATCACTCCTTGAGGTCACATTGACTTTACTGCTGTTTGTCTGCAGTTGGGGCCCTTAAGTTCACTTGGCCCCAGGTCACTGCTTACTCTCCTCCTCACCACCTCTGCTGGGCATGAACAGCCTGCCTTCTTACTGCGCAGGCCAAATATTTCCTGAAGGTTGACATCAACTCTCTTGTCTCTCTCTTGCTAGGTTGCAGATGCAGTTCATGTCTGGCTTGGACACAAAGCGCATGGCTCAGGAATACCATGAACAAGTGTGCACCTGTGTGTGCTAGACATGTGGTCAGCAGGGTCCAGTCTCTGTAAGCTGAGAGTGAGTTCACTCTCTCCTGAAAGCAGCGTCACCGGAAGAGCCCCGGAAACCCCGAGGTGAAAAGCTTCACTGCTGCTTTGGGTCAGAGCGCTGTACGTGCGTGTCCTGGAGATCAGGGATGGAATGCAGTGCCTCTGAGCATATGTTCCATGGAATGCAAGCCCACCCTCCTCCTGAAAGCAGTCTGCGCTAATCACTTTTGGACTCTCTCTGATTTTTTTTTTTAGCAAACAAGGAACATTCTTTTCTTGTAAAAAAAAATGCTGAGTTTGGTTGCAATAAGAACTCTCAGAGAACTGTCTCGCAAGCCACACCTAAAGCGTGCCATCAGTGTGGGTGAGAGCTTTGGTCTCCTCTGGGTGCCATTACTTTTTCCATCATCAAAAGACAAGCAGCAGTGTTTCTTTATATTCTGCCTTTCACTGGGATTCAGGGCCCTGCCTGGTGAGAGCAGCCAGATTTTCTCTAACACAGTCATTGGAAGAATAAAACCCAGCCGCCCCATCCTGACTTTTATTAGCATCCTGGGAGGTTGTCAAAAGAAAATTTTATGGCCTTTAAAATCTGTTCTTTTCCTTCTAAGGCCAAGATTAAAAAAAAAAAAAGCATGAAATCCTGGCTATCCCTCCAGACAGTTACATCCTTATAACCCTGTTTTTTTGTATCTGTGACCTCTGAGGCTGAAAGCCTGTATATTTCACATCTCTAAAACCAGGGCTCTGAAGCCCAGCCATAGGCAGAATGTGCTTCTGCGTCTCTTCTTCCGTCAGGGCCCTTGCCAGGTTTCCTGGAGACTGTGGGCCCTCCACGGGGTTTACGCAGCAGCTCATACCTCTCCTGGGTCTTAGTATCTGCCTCACAGAGCAGGCTTGAGCTGCAGAAAAGTGGGATGCTTACTGGGTTCAGGGATCTCCCCGTGGTTCACTCTCTAAAAACTCCTCACCCTCTAGTCACTCAGCCACACCCTTTTCTTTACCTGATGTCTTAGAGAGTTTGATTCTTGGGTTGTAGGGTTTCTTGAGCATAGGTCCTGAGAAGGAAAGAAAAAGAAAAAAAAAACACTCTGTCATTCACTAAAGATGATGCGGTCAGACAGAGAAGAGCAGCTGGAATGGATGGCACCTGGCTTTCAGATTCCTTTGTAGCAGCTGAAAGAATCCAGAGCTCTTTAAAACATCATTTATTTTAAAGAGAGAGGCTGGCTTCAAAAGACAAAACTGAGACATAAACTGCAGCAGTTTAATTATTTTATTCTTTCTTTTTGGGGCTGGTGTAGCATGTGGAGCCTGGGATCAAACCACAGTTCCCTGCACCTGCCCAA